>JAMAAV010000045.1:0-55454 GCA_023625155.1 Aspergillus sp. B3601
TGATCGGACATGTTTGCCCGGTTGTCTGGAACAATTTATTTTCCACACGTCATTCTCATTCTTTCCATTGACCATTGGATATCGGAATTAGCTGGGTTTCTGCCCTGGCGCGATGGATGCTGCTGGTAGGAAAAATGATCGCACTGAAGTAGAGCCGGTGTTGACGATCCAGAACAGAGACATGCCCGAGCTTTGAACAGGGCGGATCCACCCGAAATCTTCAAATTGAAGATGCCCGGTTATTTTCTTCCATCCCCATCCCCAACTCCCATAATTTTTATCGTCCATCCAATTCGCGGCGGGTTTCTCGACGAGACCACCCGGTCATCGTAGTCAACATAACATGTGAACATGTGAGCTGATCCTTTTCTACGGTCTGCTCTCGCCCGGGTTTTCCGTTGCAGCTCTGGCAAGCATAAGCCACCGAGCAGCTGCCCTTCATTTCACCAGCGTGGCCCGATCTCCGTAGACACACTCGTCGTGTGACATTGACCGGTCGTCGTAGCATCTGCGGCCCCGACCCGTGACCAGCAAAGAATCCACGCAGCCCTGTTGTTGGTTATTCGGCAGGTGATATATCTTATGTGTACGGAGTAGGTAAATATAGGAATAGCCTGGGCAAAGCAGGGGGAATGCCCGCCGATCGTGGCTTCCACCATGTTTGATTTCCTGGGCCCGTGGGGTAGTGCCGCCAATCCGTTGTGGGAAGTTAGACAGGGGGTTCAAGTTTGGGGTCATCTCGGAACTCGAATGCGTCAAAATCAAAATCATGACTGTGAATTCGGCCATAAATCTTCGTTGCAGGAAGAATGAGGCTTACTAGGCCCATCCAGCAGTTTTTGCTCGTCCTATTGCTTCATACTACGCAATAATGCGATATAGTTCCTTCAGGGTGTGCCCAAGTACTTATCGTGGATGGAAGCAAGATATATATTTACGATGACCATGTCATCGTCACGGCTAACTGGCAGCGTGCGTGCTACACCCTTCCCCTCGATTCAATGCCCAGAGACCAAAATCTCATCTCATTAACTTGCATATTGGTTCTAATTTATCTTACAATACTCTATATATGACATGCGCGAATGACTTCGCTCGGCCGGTCAATCGGGCAATCACCCACTGCCTGAAGGCAGGTGGGTGAATCTCGTAATTCTTCGAAGGGGAAGATGAGGGACCGAAGCAATCGTCATCTTAATCCGCATCTTGGGCTCCAAATGTAAAGTCCCGCGTGCGATGGGCTTTAAGAGGCCGGCCAGGCTAAATCTCCCATCAGCGACGTATCCATCCAAGCTATCCGAAACGTGGATACCATAATTTTGCACGCCACGACTTATCCGGGGAGTCCCCATTTGCATAGAACAACAGCCCAGGGAGCTGACCGACGGGCGGTTGCATAAATTCTCTGATGGTTGTTGCTGTCCCTTCCGTCGTCTCAACTGATCGGTTATGTGGTTCGTGCCCCTGCCAAGCAATATGATCATTATGTAAGGTGACCTTCCATTTGGCTGGCCCTTGCGTTTGGATGGCTCGCGCGTCCCCACAAACATTCGCTTCTACCAAGACGCGTTCCAACGGGCAATCTTGCGCGTCACTGACCAGGCATGTTATCGCAGAACCCTCAAGATGAGGTCGTCTATCATGTGAGTATTGCCTTCTATCTCCCCGATGCCCACCTCGTCCGCAGATTTGAAAGCGATGCGTGTCCTCAAACGGGGCAGAGTAAAGCCAATTAGCAAAGGATGCTGTTGCAAGGGACCCAGCCAATCCGACGCGATTTCAGGTCGCATGATTGCCCAATTTGTGGCAGCCAACTCGACATCCGCTGGAGATCATTGGAAAAGCCCTGGACTCTGGTACTCGGGTGCTAGGTGCTATACGCTGGCGTAACGGGCTGTGACATCGGGCTGTCCGCGCGAAGCGTTTGCTCGACGAGGATGACCGTTTGCACTCAGACATGGGTAACCGCTATCTTGATCGTCAGGTCAGACTCGGCCGACTGTCCGACATAAAATGGCCTCCAGTCGACAGTCTGGACCGTTGGTTGCATCCACTCTCGCACCGCAATAGCAACATGAACTGGCTAGATGGTATTTGGTTATGGGTCCTATGCAAGCTTGGAGTGCACGCTTCCCTGGCCTCGAGGTATGCTGCTTTCTGGACAGAGTTCAGAGCACTCGCTGACAACCAGCCCGACGTGCCCAGCGTCCCGGACCAAGATGGCCCTATCCACCATCGAAGCGTCACATACGTGTCACGGGTCCCTGATTCCAGGGTCGGCTTGTCCCAATCCCAGTCCCGCAGAGGCGCTACTGCACCGGTCTCGTCGGCTGCACCATCTGGCCGGTTATGGTTACTGGCACTTCCGCGATCCAATAGCGTATCCCGCGATAGGAGTCTATTCTCACCGTCGGATGGGCTGCGCAAACACGAAGATGCTGAAGGAGCGGAGTGCTCTGGACCGTCCGATTGCGGAATTACCTGGCTGGGGGCATGCGTTGGACCCGAAGTGACCTTTGTCGCGCGAGAAATCGGTGTCGATTATGTTAGCGTTAGAACGATCGAACTTGCACGGGTGCTCGTCAAACAAGGGGCCATTGTAGATCGGTCATCTGGGATCACGGCCTTCAGCTATTCTGGAGGCGACCCACTGGAGGTGGTTTCTGGATGGCCCGGTAGTGTCTGCCACTGTTGTGCCAGCGTTCGACCACTGATGATATGGCTCAACGTCAAGATCCAGTAGCCGGAGGTCATCGCTCAACCTGGGCTGAACGATCGCCTTGACAGGGTGTTTCATGGGCGCTGAGCGTATGAGTGAGCGGCCCGCGAAGGAGATTGTGACAAGCTTACAACGTCTTTTCAAGTATTGCCGAATATGTGCCATCACACGACGTAGGTTTTGCTGCACAGGAGACCATCGAAAACTTGCTCCCCTGTGGATAGTAGTTACAAGTCGAGGGATGATAGTCCCTCAGAACCATGACTTTGCGTGGGGCTCACTGTGACTGCTACACGTAGGTCTCAGGATCTTCCAGGTCTCATGATCCGTTGTATATTCCAGTATGATACCTACAATGGCCAAGGGGAATATCGTTAAAAGTAAGCAAGACCAGGTCAACTGGGACCAAATTCGTCAGACTTTCATAGGTATAGTATCGTAACGTTGTCCCAAGGACAACAGCCACCCGAGATGAGTGGCCGATATAAAGGAGGCCCCGGTCCAGAAAAGTGAAACCAGAGGTCTGCATAGTGTGGATAAGGTCAGTAGACGGATTTGTCACATAGACCACCGCGCATGGCTGTTCCAAACGTCGTCCACGCCATCTTGGCGTCGATACTTCTGTCTTTGGCAACTACCCGAGCCCTGCTGTCAACCCAAACATTTCGACAGCACCGGCTCTATCGATGCATAGATATGACCTCCTCGGTGATCCTTGTGGTGTTCCTCGTTGCAGTGGTCGCGCTCCGTTGGAGCCGTTCCCATCCGCTCAGTTGAGTTCCCATCAGTCAGGGACACAGGCAATCACCAATGACGATTCTGACAGGCGCCAAAATCATCACATCTATTGCGGGCTTCTTTCCGCCAGTTCCGGAAGTGAGTGTCCATGCAGGAGGTCAGATCGCGCATGCAATGGAGAAGAGCTCACAGACTGTTTAGTTTCTTCGACTACAGTTCATCCTGTCCGACATAAGGTTATTTGCAGCCGGGCTGAAAGTATTCTACACATTGCTGTGCATTCTCCATGCCGCCAAGGTCGCGACGACCCTCGTCAGTTACTTAACTTATGATCCGGCTGGTTATGCCCTGTCGATCCTCTCCGCCGTGGACTATGTGGTCGTCGCGGCGGGTTACCTGTGCCTGGCCCAACAGACTGTCCGCGACTTTCAATCCCACCGACGCCTCGTTCGTGCGGTCTACGGCGTGTTTGGGTTCTCCGGCCTCTTGGCAGCCGTTGCAGCGATAGGGGTGTCATGTCGCGCCGGGACTTTGTCTCAAGAGGTAACATGTCCCGCCCAACCGCTGTTTCTGCTTAACACCCTCCTGACAGATACAAATGCTTCTGACAATCGCCTTGTCTACCCGCCATGGGTGGAGAGTGCCTCGCTACTCGGGGGTGGATGGCGCAAGGGAATTTCTGTCTCTGTCCATTGGGAGAGCAAACCGTACGCCGCATTCCGACGAGTACCATACGATTGTCTCCGACTTACTGTAGGGAAGGTGGCTGGTCTGGTCGAAGGAAATGAGGAGCTAGACATCCGCATATGCAGACGCCTAGAAAGTAGCCATCAGATGGAAGTACACAGATAAGGGGCGAGAGATTACAATGCTCCGAAGGATCATGATCCAGTGCAATCAACAATCAGACACCGGTGGATGGATTGATAGACACATGCAATATCGGAATCAAGATAGTACGCGCATAGAACCTTATGACGCCGAACACCCACTCACTGCCAACCCTCACACAGCTGTCCACCGATACGGCTCTACTCTGATCCATCTTGCTTCTGCTCACCAGCATCTGCGGAGTCGATCAGGGGTTCCTTCCAATTCTCCAGGACCCCGATGATGCCGTCTTCGATCTTCTGGTGTGCTTCCTTGTAGTAGGACACGAGGACGTCATATTCCAAGGATCGGCACTCTGCCTGTCGTTTCTCTTCCGAGAGGCCGGCATTGGCGTTCTTGAGCTGCTGGTTTTCTTTGTCGAGGCGCTGACGTTCGGCATTCCTGGCGACGTAGGACTCCCACAAGCGCCGGTAGAGAGCCACGAGGCGTGCCGCCTGGGCAGCCAGAATGGGGTCCTTCTCGTCCAATCGCTCTAGCTCACGGGCCAAGGGTCTGATGGGCTCCGCGGCTGATGACGCTTTCTCATCGTTGGCGGGAGGTGCCAGCTATAGAAGTATGATGAGTATGGAGTTCTTGGGTCCGTGCAGAGCTTGCTTTCACATACCTGTGTGGAATTTTGATTGGGTGGCTCCATGGGTTTTGCGCCTCTGCTTTCGTCGGCAGGACCAGATCGACTGCAGAGCGACTCACGCTTGCGTTTGGGGGGACGTTCCAGGTAGGATGCCGTAGCTTCCATAGCACAGATGCTTTATATCTGACCGGAGGTAGTCCTGATGGATGGATAGAGAGGGTTCAGACCTGACACGGGTTCCCACAATGCTTATATAGGAAATATAGTGCATCTCTGCGCAGAGAGAAGAGACTCTCATATTCCTCGTAGAATACTACCCTACAACAATACGAGGACGTGGCGTTCACCGGTCAACTGAGGCGTTTGACTTTTCTAAAGATACGCCGGTCAGGTAAGGAGAACGATTAAAGCCAAATCTGAGGGCCATGAAAGGCTAGCAACGGGAAAAATGCGCAGTATCGTCGGTCGATTCATTTTCGTGGGTATCTACATGAAATTCCATGACCTCTCTCCTAGTTGAAGATCAGGTCGTCGACGAAACGGAAGGAATGCTTCTACGACGCACTATCTTCCCATTTTGCATCCTGTCTGACCGAGGAAAGCCTCGTCTTCACTGCTAGCCGCTGGACGCCGGCGATCCTTTGTTGAGGACATCAATCAAGCCTAATTTATATAACTATGCGCAGGTGAATGTAGGTTTTCAGCTTTTTATCGACGCGTCCCGTTCCCACTGTGCTGCTACATCATCGCTACAACACTCTTGAGAAGACTCTCTGTCGGCATGACGCGGCCGAGGTGCTTCTGTCGCTCGCGATGGCTATCTCTACGGCTTCACGCTGCTCTACAAGAAAGCGGTTTATTTCGATCGACAATGCCCGAGGGCAACCACCGGTCTGAGCTACCGGACTCTCCGCCGCATTCACCATCACACCGAAGAGATAAGAACATGGAGGATGAACGCCAACGGCGGTCATGCACTCCGTCACCCAACTAGTTCAGCAAGACAGGGACAGCAGGCTGCCCTTAGTGCACTCAGAACAGTCCTGATGACGGCGTTGCATTTAGCCGCAAAGTATGCCTGTGGGGTGGTGAACGTTTGTATGCCGGCTGGGAAGGAAGGAGACACGGGTTTCGAAGGCGTTGTGGTTTATTATGTGGCGTCCCCTCTTCGACTGCGAAAAAGTTCGGACAGTCATTAGCCCGCTACCTGTTCAATACTACAGTACCCTACGCGACTACTTCCTTGCGCCTAGTCATGGTGTTGCCGGCCCTGTTTCACGAGTAATTTCTCTAGTCGCTCCAGATAATTGCCCGGTTCACACCCAGAAACATCACTCATTCATGGCCAGTTAATGTGGAACCTCTGTATTCATAACAGGAAAACAGCAACAACATGCTCCATACCCGAAGAAGTCCCCGCTCCTTATGTACTGTATATATCGGAATGACACAAATAACGCCTGCTCGGTTTGTTGTCTCCATAGTCTCAAGCTAGATAGAAGTCATGGTATTCTAGAGGACTACCCCCGTACATTGATATCTGCAAACGCCCAAGGTCATTCTTCAAATTGGAACCGGGCTCATGAAATCGGAACACCGGGCTGGGTTGCAGGCCTTCCGGTGATCAGGTGTCCAACGCCTTAGCACCCATGAGTCCATGCGATGGAGTAGAACGCCGGCAGCCTATAGATCTGGAGTCTCTTGGCCGGTGCAATGCTGAGGCTTCGCGGTGAAGGACGAGGAGGTGAACCGGTTATGCATGTAGCCTTCGAACTAGATATGAGAACAACGTCATTGAGATTTAGATGCCTATTGACTGGCGCATATTCCACCTTTGAAAGATATCTGCGAGTGTGGAGACTGCTTGTATGTCGGGACTTCTGTGCTGGCGGGGGAATTTATGATAGCGTTGGATTGCTTTGCTGTTTGCTTTCCCCACAGACGAGCGATTATGCGAGCTTCTTACAACCGGCTTTCGTGATTGTCGCATATCATCAATCTGGCTGCGTTACTGTAGTTTCTTGCCCGGGCTCTTGACTCCTGTTTTGACAGGACCAGCTCCAGGTGTGCGGTGGCCCGTTTGGTGAAGTCAATCGACTCCGGACATACACCTCCATGGGGCGAGGGAGCGATGCACCTTTCATTCATGGTGCAACAGGGTGAGAGGGTTGCACAAGACAGACATGATGAGAAGCTCGAGTAGTCAGCCGCAGAGACGATGTTTGACCAAAGGATGCAGCAGCAGGGAGATGTCTCGTTTATATCCAATCCACCACCTCAGTACGGAGGTTATCCAGGTGGGCGTCGTGGAACTGGTGCAGGACTTGAGAAACACAAGAACCCCCATACCTTTCGTAGGAGCGCACAGCTCCCTGGGAGCCTCTCTGTAGACCCTGGGAGCAATCGCTATATTCCTAGGAACCTGTTCACTCCTGCGAACCACGTATCATGGTCTGGAGCCGGCGACGGTAGCTGCTCACGTTATATATCTCTTTCATCTCACGTACTAAGACATCATACCCACGAGTGATTCAACTTCAAATCAGAATATAACTACCTACTACCCATCTATTACCCACCTACTACCTGCCTACTACTTGCTTACTACCACTACAACCACGATTTATATCCGACACCACGAAGCAATAATACCTTAGGCACTCGATTTCGGGTACCATACACCTAGTCCGTCACCCAAGCGCAGACATCCCTGCATTAGCCGTCATCGACGTCAGCAAAGAGAATCCGGCACGCACGTCTACTTATACTTCGAGCCCTCACCCTGATTTTCTCCCACGATCATGAAGCTACTTGGCCTTCCCAACGAGATTCTTTGCTGTATCGCCGAAAACCTCGACCGGGCCCGCGACATATTGTCGTTTGCCGGAGTCAACAAGAGAACAAAGGACCTGCTGCTCCTACCCCTGTACAAATTTAATATTCACAGGCAAAACAGCTCGGCATTATGCTGGGCGGCCCAACATGGCAAGACTCGGTTAGTGGAGCAACTGGTTCATCAGTACCGTTGCAATGTGAACACTGTCCATGACGGCAACACACCGCTTATCTATGCTGCTTTGAACGGTTCAGCGGCCATCGTCGATGTTCTCCTTTCTAGTCAACAGATCTCTGTCAACACGCGCAATCACAAAGGTGAATGTGCTCTATGGTGTGCCGCATCGCGCGGGCATGAGGATGTTGTTGGAATATTGTTGCCGCAAGACGGCATCCAGGTCAATGCCGCTGATCTAGAGCATGAGGTGACACCGTTAGGGATGGCCGTGAAAAGGGGCCACGCTGGAGTCGTGCGGTCTCTCTTGGCTGTTGAACAAATAAACGTCAACAGCAAGGACTGGCGTGGCCTGACTCCCGTTTTCCATGCCCTCTTTCGTGCCATCAAGAAATCAGATCTGGATATCTTGAAGATGATCCTAGCAAAAGAAGTCACAGACCACTCACACAGGGACGAGAACGGCTTTACACCGCTTATATATGCTGTGAGGTGCGGAAAAAAGGGCCTGGTACAGATTCTCCTAAGTCATCCGACATCCAGCACAGAGTCCCGAGATCTGGAAGATCGGACAGCCCTTTGGCACGCCGTACAAAAGCGCGACGCAAGAATTATCAAGCTCCTGTTGAAAAAGGGGGCAGATATCGCTGCCCAAGATATAGACGGGGAAACCCCGCTCCATGAGTCGGTTAGGACTGGAAGGGCGTCCTTAACGGAACTGTTGTTACGATACTCCATGGGAAGGCGGTCCGCGTCCGATCTTAATTTTGCCGATACCATGCTGCCACTGTTTTCGGCTGCCCGTCTGGGGAACACTAAGATCGTGCAGGTGCTCCTTAACTATGGATGGAACGCGAACGAGGTGGACGCAAAACGACGAACACCATTACACTTTGCTGCCGAAAATGGGTACTACAAGGTCGTCCAGGTGCTCTTAAACAGCCGACAGCTTGATGTGAACGCACGAGACCAATGGGGCTCGACAGCCTTGCACGATGCTGCTCGTGGCGGGCATATGGTAGTAGTCAATCTACTCTTGAGCAAGGCGGACATTGATATCAATATCGAGGATAGGAACGGTTGCACCCCGCTCTGGTGCGCCACGGGGCATGGTCACCATGGCGTGGCTTTGAGGTTACTGAAAGAGAGGAACGTGAACGTCAACGCCGTTGGCAAATTTGAGACTTACAGACGGAGAAAATCGACATCTCTCCATCATGCTGTCGAGAGGGGATGGCCACAGCTCGTGCGGCGGTTGTTGGCCAAGACAACTCTCAACCCGAACATCACCGATGAGAGCGGTCAGACTCCACTTAGCTGCGCGGCCCATAAAGGTGACCTGCAAATCGTGGAGTACCTGCTACGTCGACCAGATGTCCAGATGAACGCAGTAGAAGAATTCGAACGGCCACCTCTTTGGTCAGCCGCTTCTCAAGGCCATGTCCAGGTAGTCCAGCGCCTGCTTCAGTGTCACCAAATAAATGTCAATCAGGGGCGGGCTACTTACTGGTCGCCGCTCTGGGCAGCAATTGAGGGAGACCACCCCCATGTAGCACTGCAGTTGCTGCGTTGCGGCACGCGGCTGGATGTCAATGCCCGGACCTATCTAGGTGAATCCGCTCTATCACTGGCTGCATTTAAAGGACACCTTTGCGTGGTTGAGCGCCTCTTACAGGACAGGCGGGTTGACCCTAATGACGTCGACAAAATGGGGCGTACTGCGGTTTGGTGGGCAGCCAGTGCGGGCCAGATCGAAGTTGCGGCACGGCTGCTGAAGGACCGTGTTCTAACGCAACTGAAAGATGAAAATGGGAAGGACGCTTTGGATGCAGCGAGGGATCATCATCATTTTAACGTGGTCCTCTTGATTCAGGAAACTCGTCGCTCCGCGGAGCGAGTCTCGCACCCGAGAATATGAAGCTAGAGCACCGAAGGCTTGTGAAGACCCTTCCCTCCGAAAGCATGTACCGGAAGGAAGGGTCTTTACGGAAGGTAATGCTGGGTCATTACCGTCCCATGTCGGTTTGGCCACTCGTCTATTGCTATTGATATCAAACTGGTACGTACCATTTACTGTCACTTCACTTTTCAACAGTAATCTCCAGCAGTGCTCTAAAATTCTCCGCGCGTTCCTGGTAGACATAAGTGCTGACTCAAGTAGGTATTGAATTATTTAAGAATTCATTTGGCACCTCTTGGATTGTAAACTCGAATAAGGTGGCGGTACAACCTGTATCGCCATGCGGTCATGTTTTGGGAAGTAATTATCATACTTTCTATTGGACAGACGTGACCGCTGACCCGGAGAAGTCTCGCCGACTGCCCACATTTTTGTTCCCTCCGGTTTGGCTCGAACCCCGGGCATGAGCTCTGGTCGACCCCGGGATTTTCGCCGCCACACAGCTATCGTCCCGCGACAGAGGGCTGGTTATGTGCAGCCATGAGTTGCCGTATCTATTTGGTAACATTCTGCTGGGGAAATCCATATCCGCCCTCTAAGGGTGGACCGATGTGTTCCATGACCCCAACGAGAAGATTACATCCTGAGGGTGGAATTTCGTCTGAATGCTGCAAGGAACAAGAGGGATCAGATAAGGACACTGCCGAGTGCCGGCTATTTCACTCATCCCAAATTTGCGAATCAAGTATTCCTCCCTGCGCAAATCCTAGAAAGTCAACCGGCAATTGACAAACCAAGGTGTCACAGCATGCCAGACTCGAATATTCGAGTCAGTCACAGGCACAGCGGGTTCCATGTGAAGTTTCTAGAGTCGGGCCGTTGATCGTCAGTGAACCATTCTACGCTCACGCTGGGCTCCTGGACAGGCGTACGAACACAACTGCCATTGGATGTATGGAGTAGAGAGCTCAAGGCACGTATATTATTGACTCTTATTTGCCCAAGATACTCCAGAACAGCTGCTTACCCCGGTTCTTAGCTCTAAGTGCCTATTTCTTAGCAACGCTCGACACGGCACGGAGTAGACTACGCTGGACTGGTTTAGTGTGGACCTGAATTTTATGTTAGACCCGCCAATAGAATTCCATCATATACGCAAGCGCTGATCCCTTTTTCGGCATCGAATGGTCCCAGTGGAACGAGCTTCTCCTTATCGACTTGCGTATTGCGTATCGCGTATGTCCGTATGGCTGACTGGATTGATGGCAGTGAATGGATCTGAATACGGGATTGCACAACCAAGGATCAGCTCATCTAAACAGCGAAGCCCACTTACTCCGAAACCCTTGCAGCAGCTGTCTGCCTGAACATACGAAGACTATCTTTCTATAGTTACAGTTTATTTCGCGGTTCGCAGTTGGCGATCATTGACTCCATACAGTTTCGGCTCTGTCACTTCCTCCAAATGCCGATAGTTATTATTAAAAAACGGTTTCCGTGGGTTAAACCAATAAGCCCCAGGCCAGAACTGGCCGATTTCATTTAATGGAATAAGTATTTGTTAGACTGCACGATGACGCGTTTGAATGGCCAATTGCCTCGACCCCTGCTGCGAGACCAGGAGGTCCGGCGGGGCCGGCGCAGAAATATTCTCTCCCCTTGCATTTTCTCTTTAGCATTTTGCTTTTCTGCCTCTTTGCTCTTTTTTGAATGTCGCGGAGGTGGGCAGACACTTTGCATTCACCTTGCTCTTGTCGGATCACATGGCCAGGCAAGCTGACTTCTGGACGGACCTGGAGATCGTGGTGGTCATCTATTTCATTTCTCGAGGACTCACCGAAGCCGCCATTTCGGACATCCTTAGAGCTCGTGGCTACAGGCGCACAGCGTCAGCTGTTCGCCTCAAAATCAGGACCATTGTGAGACAGAATAGTTGCCTCCTAAACGACCAGCACGAATGGCACATTCGTGCGGTTGATCATTGGCTTGATACCCGTAGTCTACAACATGACCAGGTCACCCAGGCTATCGGCCCGACAGACCACGATATTGCGGCCATTGAAAAGGCAAGGTGAGGCCCACCGAGAAGAGCCTAATTTCTCTAATCGCCTCTTAGCATGGCATCTCCGATCTTGTTCTGCAACGTCTTTTTTGCATAGAGTGTTTACGGCGTCAGAGTGTTTCTGTATCCCGTTCCTTGGTGAAGCAGGAGCGACCCGGGGTCCAGAGCTAGCCTTTTCTTGGTTTAACATATGAACCAGGATATTCCTATGTATTTGTTATGTATCCTTTGCTAGCAATGGGTATGCCACAGAGCCAACATGGACCGCTATGCTCGTCATCAAGAGCCTATTTTTGCCACACATAAGCAGTTGGCCATACTTTTCTAATCCATGTTCGCTAGTTGATACAGTGTTCTTGTGGCGAGGAGTTTTATATTTGGGCTCCTAATTCCATAATACCCCGAACTTACTCCGGAGTAATTTAATTACACTAAACTATGATCAATTTCCAATGAGATCGAGGATCTACTGATACACTAAATGCTGTCGGAGTTGCTGAACAACCTATCAACTAGTACTCGGCCACATGAATATATGAAGGTCTGATTCATCGAATCTAGCAGCGATACAATAAATGACTGAGAAGAGGCTGACTAACAATAAATTTGGTGTTGAACCGGAATCCTAGCGCTCACTAAAGTGCGACACGCGTACCTGGAGCGTAAGAAGCCTAGGATCGCGCCGTTAGCGCGGACTTTGCTGCTTGCTGGAGACACCTCATATTCCAATGGCAACTGCCGGTGGTTTCACGTTGAGAATTGCGGGAAGATTCAGGAGATTCCCCACAAGCATATTCGAAGCTGACCAAATGTGCCAGTGTCGGACGATAACTGTACCGCAAGTATCTCCAACCACTCGTTTTCAAAATATCATACCATACCAGTCTATCATTTCAACACCCAACCCAACTTTCTCAACAGCAGTCGCTCTTTACTACACACCGGTTGTTTGAATGTGCGAGGATGCTCACTGATTTTAATCACTCCCTCAGCAACTCCTCACAACCACCCAGATCTGCATCATGGATCGCTCAGAACCGTCCCGGACGGTTTTCCATAAATATCTTCGCGCATTCTACCCTTTTCACCCTGCTGGGGACGTCTCTCTGGCTACCGTTACTCTCCCTCTGGATCAAGGCGATATCATTCTAGTACACTCTGTTCACACTACTGGCTGGGTTGACGGCACACTTCTGGACACAGGCGCCCGGGGCTGGTTACCTATAAACTACTGTGAGGCATATGACCCGGTTCCGATGTGGCCACTCCTAAGGGCCTTGACGGACGTCATTCGAGGAGGATATGGATCGCCTTTGAACAACTTTGGCAACCAGGACCTCATTCAAGGTCTGATTGCTGGAGTCCGCTTTCTACTGGAGAAGTCGGAATGTCTTACCCGCGACTCATTCCTGGTGAAGAGCCAGGAAGGTCTCCGACGGAATCGTAGAGCACTATTGGCTGACCTGTCATCGCTGGTTCGAACGATGAAACATTTCCAGGAAATCTCAAGCGACCAGCCAGTTGAAGAAGATGTCGAGTGCATGCTTGACGAGATGCTCCTGAAAGCGTTCCGAATTGTGACTCGTGGTGTTCGATATCTCGATGCTTGGAATGAGAATGTCGGTCTCAGCAGAGCGATTGGGGAGCCGGAACAGCGGCAGTCATCAGTCCATGATATTTCTCCAATGCTGACATCTGAGACCCTTCCGCCAATGGAGAGCACTCCGTCCGAGGTCGACAGGGAGCGAAATGAGTCCAGACTACTGAAACGCAGCAGACTGGAGAGTCGACTGGAAAGCAGACTCGAAGGCCGATTGAATATAAATCGGGAATCGACTTGGATGGATACGTTTGACTCTCAACACCGCCTGATGTCCGTCACTAGCAGAGACATTTCTGTCTCATCCAGAATGTCTTACACCGGCCCAGCTGCTGCCACCGCTCGAAACCCAAACCTTGCTTCTGAGCGATTGACGGCTACTTATGACGTCCTTCTCAGTGTCTTAGGCTCATTAATTGGTCTGCATCTTCACTCTCGCTCGTCAAGCGCGCTAGTTATTATCACCCAAGAGGCCGTGCGCTCGTGCCGTGGACTCTTAACGGTGATTGACGCCGTTTGCGAAAACGATTCTCAGGGCGGCACCCTCTTGGAACGGGCTAAAGATGACATGTACAAGCGCTTGTCGGGGCTGGTTTTCGCTGCTCGCGATGTCTCCCGACTGGCGCAGTGCCCCGACGATGAGCTCGTGTTCAGGCTACACGAGAGAAGGCGCCCCGTCGATGCCGCAACCGACTGCGTGCGAGCCGCAGGCAACTGCATGGCTAAGGCTCGCCTGGTACTCGAGCAGAGCGGTGATTTTGAGCTAGCCACCAACACCAGTGAAGATAGCGAAGAGGAAGAAATTGTCTCTCGCGCTATACCCGAAGCGAATGATTCCACGCCACAGGCCCAGCGCACAGTCGATGTGGCTGCCGAGCAACGTTCCCAGGACCAGGAGATGGTTCGACTTACCCCTTCTTTGCAGATCCCCCAATCCAACAACGCCTCTTCACCCTCCACCTCTGGCCTAACGGACGACACGACACCTTGCTCCTTCCAATCACGCCACGGTGCTACAGCACTTAGCACCGATCCCTTATCTACCTTCCAGCATTCTGCCCTTTCTTTGAGCTTTGACAAGCTTTCATTTGCCTCCTCTCCTCAAGATGCTACCTCTGCAGACTCCTCCCGTAGCGACAGTCAGGTCAAGTCTGAGATCAGCGACTCGTTTAGACGTGACGTGACTAGCAACGTCAGAAGCCTCGCCTACAACAACGTCCGTGATTCGGAAAGGAGCGGATTGTCTCTGACTTCGACCCGCGCGACCTTACCTGGCGTCGGTATGGTCCCGTCGCTCAAGGGTAGTGTCAGTTACTCAACCCTGGCAGAAGAGAACGAGGAAGCGGAGGCCAATATATTGGAAAAGACCTACGCCCATGAGTTGATCTTCAAGGATGGACATGTCATGGGTGGCAGCTTCCGGGCTTTGGTTGAGAAACTGACCGCTCACCAATCTACACCCGATGCGATGTTCGTGTCGACATTCTACCTCACCTTCCGGCTCTTCGCCTCGCCGATGGAGTTTGCTGAGACCCTTGTGGATCAGTTCAACTACATCGGGGACACCCCCCACGCTGCTTCGCCTGTTCGCCTGCGCATCTACAACGTCTTCAAACGTTGGCTTGAGTCGCACTGGCGCCATGACTGCGACAACGTCGCTTTGGATTTTATCACCGACTTCTCGAGCGGCCCTCTGACGCAGATTTTGCCGACTGCTGCGAAGCGCCTTTTGGAATTGACCGACAAGGTTTCTAAACTTCGAGGGCCAGTGGTTCCTCGTCTTGTCTCTTCAATGGGCAAGACCAACACTGCTACCGCCCAGTACATCCACCCGAATAATCCTGTTCCTTCACCATTGCTCGGCAAGAAGGAGCACAACCTGCTCACGAGGTGGAAGAATGGCGAGGGTCAGATCACGATTCTCGACTTCGACCCACTGGAGCTGGCACGTCAATTCACGATCAAGGAGTCCCGGATTTTCTGCGCGATCCTTCCAGAGGAACTGCTCGCGATGGAGTGGATGAAGAAGACGCGATCGCTTGCCGTTAATGTCCGCGCGATGTCTACCCTCTCGACGGATCTTGCTCACCTTGTTGCGGACTCCATTCTCCAGCTCGAAGAACCGAAGAAACGTGCTGCGATCATCAAGCACTGGGTTAAAATTGCGAACAAGTGCTTGGAGATGAACAACTATGACTCGCTCATGGCGATCATCTGCTCGCTCAACTCGTCTATGATCTTGCGGCTGAAACGTACATGGGAGGTTGTCTCCCAAAAGACGAAGACCACCTTGGAGCACCTCTGTGGCATCGTCGATGTGTCGCGCAACTACGCTGTGCTCCGCCAGCGCCTCCAGAATCACGTGCCTCCTTGTTTGCCATTCGTTGGAACCTACTTGACCGATCTCACCTTCGTGGACCACGGTAACCAGGCTCTCCGTAACCTGCCAACAGATGAGGGCGAGATGGCTGTCATTAACTTTGACAAGTACGTCAAGACTGCCCGCATTATTTCTGAGCTTCAGCGCTTCCAGATTCCGTACCACCTCACGGAGGTACCCGAGCTGCAGGCCTGGATGCAGAACGAGCTTGTGCGCGTCCGGTCCAACGACGAGAAGAGCCTGCAGAGCTTCTACCGACGGTCTCTCGTCCTGGAGCCGCCCGAAACACAGCAAGTCCACAGCGCGATGCAATCGGAGTCGAGCTCTTCACCGTCGCTCCTGGAGAACGCCAAAAACAAGTTCGATTTCTTGTCGTGGACGAATGCCTCCAAGGTGAAATCGATCACCACAGATGGTTGATAAATATCCCAGACGATTAGACCTAGCTCCAGTATGGCTCACACAACATCTTCACCATGGCCACGTTCTTCTTGCCGTCTTCTTTTTCTTCAACTTACTAAACTGGCTAAGGAGGGCCAAGAGGGAAGCTGAGGACTCATCAGATGTTAAGTAGTTGCAGGCAAGACAGGCATGCATCTTGACTCCCAGTACAAAGAAATATAAAATTACCATGAGACAGTATGTTTAAACTTCCTAAAACCTCTTCCTTTTGTGACTTCATTCTGTTCGGCCTCAACTGCCGATGTCTGCTTCCATTCCATGCGCTTTTGTTTCTTTGTTTATAGGAATATTCTGGGCGCTAATGACGACGCCAAGGTAAGCACTGAGCCTAGTAACTAAAGAAAATCAACAACAGGAATTCTGAAAGGGCCTTTGATCGCCACCTGAAGTTAAGATTGCGAGCGGATGCTTAGCATATTTGATAGACTGTATTATTTATTATTTATTACTATACTAGTTATTATAAGCTAACTATTACAAAGACACCCGCGAAGAACGTTGGTGGGCACCAGGCCACTGGTCTGTCGCGGAATAGCCTTCGCTATGCAGCATGTATGTCTCGCGCGCCGCCTTGATCCCCCGATTAAGACAGCAGTTAAAATTGATCAAACACAATATCGAGCAGACCAGCAAGGCCGCCGTGTGTACCAGAGCCACATAAGCAAACAGCTGCATCATGTCCTTCCCAGTCGTGTTGGCTCGCATCCCAGTCCCATTAAGGACGATCAGTCGACTGACGAAGTATGCGACGAGGCCCATGTAGCACACCTTGGATAAATTAGCTTCTATTACAATGACTGGAACGATGTCGAGGATGATTTCATGCTGGACAAAGTAGATACCCAGGATCATAACGATAAAGGCAGCTGGGATAATGGCCATGGTCAAGCTATACTCTGGCTCTTCGAAGTGGACGTCGATCAGATTGTACTGGATGATGAAGCCGATCAGGAAGAAAAAGTCGAGTTTGATCAGAACAAGGTAGATCTCGTAGGCCATATACCGCATCCTAGTTTCCGAGCTGCCGTGGACGCACTTGTAAATAGCCCACGCATAATCTCGGTGCATAAAGTACGCGCAAGGCCAGAGGACAAAGGACGATAAGGCAAGGATAATAGGCACGAGAATCTCAGCCGGCTGGATTCGTGGCCACACATTCCGGGTCGTATCAATGAGGGTTGGGAACCCGAAACGCTGTTCGTATAGTCGGGCAGTGGTCTCCTGCATTGTCGTGCACTGTAGACCTGCATACGCGACAATACACAGGTTGGCGACGCATATTGCGAATAGCAGGATGTTATTCTTGTTATGGATTGCGTCCAGGGCAAGAGTAAGCTGATAGACACAGGCGAATGCCAGTATTCCCAGGGCGACTGGGATCAGGTAGGACACGGGCACTTGCGTGATGGTCGGGGTTACCCATTTCTGCCATTCCACGAGAATATATCTAGTCCGCGTTAGAGACATGTCCCTGTGTATAATTAATGGGAAGGTTTTACATTTCAAGAGCGATGACGAGAGTGGCTTGAATGAGAAGCGCGGCACATAACCACCATTCGTTTCGAGAAGTTGGCCTATACCTTGTTGCGGGTGAGTCCTGCAATTTCCAAGCAGACCGGAGACAGCCTGGGATTTGCAAACTCGACATGAACTGGGCTGAGGTCCCTTTTACAATCCAAACGCCACCTCTGGGTGTGAATATTGCTCGATGTCCTCTGCAGATGATTACTTGGCCCAGAGAGAAATCTTTCACAGAGACCGCTAGCAAAACTATGGTATCTTCTGCTGCTACTTTGCCTTCAACATTCTCGGTGCCATCACTCTTTACTACATCTTTCGTGTGAGGCGCTGGAATTTGAAAAGGGTTTTGTTCTCGAAGAAGGCGAACAAGTAGATCGACTTGCTATTTCAAGCATTCCCACCTCGATCATGCTGTTTCTTTTTTTTTTTTTTTCCCTTGCTTTCTCACTTCCAGCCATTGCAGTAGCTGGTTTCTCTTAGTTGCTCATTACATTATACACACACTTGCTATTTCCTCCTTGCCACTTTATATACTAGTATTGCTTATCTTTATTTAAAAACCCTTTTTTAGAGTCTTTGCGCTTCTCACCTGAACTTTCTGATAGCTGGCTTGGTCTCGGTCCTCTTTTACTGGACCAAGTGGGTAGAGAAACTTGGTTACTCCCATAGTGAGGCGGGAGCCTGCTCCGGGAAGCCAGTGAGTATCTTTATGGTTATGACTCTTCACGACACAGGAAGGTCTCCGTTCCAGATATTTAGGATAGCATTTGTGGCAGGATTTTCCCCCGCACAGGGAGTTTTCAGCGGTCTTAAATTGGCTTAACTGGCCTTGTAAGGTTACTGTCGCTGTCTGACTAGGAGATAGAGCAAGACGTTGCGTGTGTGTGAGATACCTGGGATGGTTTGAGTTAAAGCTTATATCTTGTGGGGTGGAATTCTGAAGCTTTCTTGTTCGCACTAGCATGCAGTATTCAAATAGTGAAAGGGGTGATAGAAGCTCGCCACGCCATTTATAGTTATTAAATATACTTGCAGGGGCGGTTGTGCTGGTGTCGTACGCGCAAGGTACTTCTGCGGCAAGGTCTGGTGATGCAGCGGCTTGTGGAGGAGGTGATTAGATGACGGCATGAACATATTGCCTCAGCCACCAGAGATTGATACGAGTGAAATTGTAGTTGATAGCATAGTAAGAGGGTAGTTGTAGTAGAAGCACGCCACTAACTTCGCGGTCTTGGGACAAGCTGTTAAAGCAACGCAGGGCGAAGTTATCCATGCCTTTCTGACGAAGTCGCAGGCCAGCTGTAGTGGGGGACTGAGTGTTTTTTGCGTGGTCCATCGCCTGTTTCATCAATACAGCCTTGGTAACCATCTGCGTAGTTTGTAATATAATAAATCAGGGACAGGGACTTGGACACGGTTGGAATCCAGGAATGTCGTGATTTGAGCGGATGCAGCTGGCAATAGCCGGGCACCACGGGTTTACCCATGGACGATTACGAGGAAGGTGGATGATGCCATGCTCGTCAATCCTGGATGTCGGTATAAGGCTGCGAGGCATACTGAACCGACAAGTTCGTTTAACCGAGCTATACTGACTGTATTTGAAACAGGTTGCGGAATGTTTCTTTGAATAAAGTTGCTTGGTACTCGCAATAAGATTGCTGTCCTGAGCTAGTATCTGTAGGAATTTAGTGTCGGATTCAGGGCCGGTGGCTGATAGAGGTTGTCAGGAAACAGCAGAGCCCTTGCCCTATTGGCCGGCTACTCCACCCGACAAATGCCTTATCCTCAGAACATACCGGCAAAGAGATCCGTAAGAGGTAAACGATGCCCTGGGATCAAGGGTCAGCCACCTGGGAAAGGCTCCGCGGGTCATAACAGCGAAACAGCTAACAAGTCGGGGAGGCGTCGATCGTCCGACCCTCCGACCCTCCGACCATCCGGAGGTGTCGTCCGAACACCGACCAGTGGATATCACGACATAGCGGTAATGCCTCAAAGCTGTGGGCTCGACGCCGGGTGTCCAAATTCCGAACCTAAGAATTGCGCCGCATTATTTGACTTATAACCTAGCATAAAGTAGAACCCTGTAGCGCGGAAACTATCTCAGCCGAGATTGTGGTCCTACCCCAGTAACTTCTTTAGTGCTGCGTTTTTTTATACCCCGTACTTTTAACGGGACTCTCAATCCCCAACATATTATAATCATCAAGGCTTTCTGAAGCAGAGCCTACGGTGAAGAAGTAACTAGTAAAGGGTCAGAGGCCATCTTACTGAGTACAGAGTACGGTGCTTGGCAAACATGCTGCGCGATGCAAATCAAAGCAGGCATCCAGCCACGTCGAGCTCAACCTAGTTGAATAATGACGCAGCAAGCTAAGCACGGGGCGAACAGTGCACCACCATCTTTGGCCAAGCTTGGAAGACAACAAAGTCAAAGTATATCCCTGTCCTGCCGATCCTTCTCTCACTTGATTCTTCGCTGACCCAAGGATCAGGGCTCCACAATCCACTCTGTATTGAGGCAGATAATCATCCTATTCCCGATTTCGTACCTCTTGCCGAGCTCTCCAGGCCCACTCTACTCCTTAGGGAGGACTGCTGATAGTGAGAAATCAGCTGTCCGTGAGGTATCGTTCGGTGATCCGCCTCCATCCTGGATCACCCGGGAGGATTGGCTCGATGATATGCCCCTTCTGGCTAGAAATCAATGGCCATCATGTCAAATAAAGGTCATCACATGGGCTATGTACCTCGGAAATGAACAATTCGACCTGTGGAGAAAACCCGTGGACGTTGGGACAGGGTGACCTGGGGATTGACGATCCTCATGCAGGAAGTTATATTGAATTCGGTGGTCTCCCGTTTTCAGTCCTGCATTTCGTCTCTGCTTGCCTGCTCTATACCTGCCTATGATAGGATCGAAGCTTCCTAGAACAACCAGCAAGATGTATCTTCCGTCGCTATTTACGATGCTACTTGTGTTCTCTGCAGGACTGGGACAAGCATCCCCAGCAACGACCTCTGGCCTGGCAAATGCAAGTTCTCAGGTCCACGAGGCCCAGTCCATGAGTACTGCGTCTGTTCAACCTGATCCCCGGATGGATGACGATACTCTGTCACCTACACCAGTATCGTCTGGGGAGCTTCCGTCATTCCAATCGGATGCACTTTCGGATGAAGGCCCACCAAGCTCTCAAGACCATACCTCGTCCAAGGAAGCTCCCACCGGGGAGTCAATCCAGTCACATATTCCCGAACCCTCTGAGACTGCTGAGCCTTCAACTACTCCTGGTACGGCCTCAAATGACCACCCCGGAAACTCTGTAACACCCTCCGACGAAGATTTTCAACCTAGTAGCTCATCGACCACCAAGGGTGATAGCCCTGCCTCCACAGTCACCGCATCCGACCCCTCAATATCCAGTCTGATTGCCTCCCTCAAGAACGACGAAAAGAATAACGACAACTCAAAAAATAGTGACGACTTGAAGTCTATTGAGAACGACCTTTCCGAGCTTCTTGATGGAATAAAGGGCCTTCTCGACCCTGGATTTCTAAAAGAGGTCACCGATACCTTTAAATTTCTTTCCATTGGTCTCGCTCCGCCTGTTGATACCGGCCTCAAGCCTCTAATAGTTAACGCGAACAATCTACTGACCGAGAGATTCGTGGAAAGTACAACTACGCTGGTCGACAATGCCAACAATCTCTTAACTGGGCAGTTTGTCAAGAAGCTCGACACTTTGATTGATAATGCCAATGATCTTCTGAGCACGGACAACACGAAATCTATCATTTCTCTCGTCAAGAACGCAGACAGGTTGCTCAGTGCTGAGTTTGTGGACGAGACCTCTAAGCTGGTGAAAGATGCCAGTCCTCTTGTTGCCAATGCGAACAAGTTACTCAGTCCTGAGTTTGTGGATGAGACATCCAAGCTGGTGAAAGATGCCAGTCCTCTTGTTGCCAATGCTAACACGTTGCTGAGCCCTGTTTTTGTGGACGAGACATCCAAGCTGGTGAAAAATGCCAGTCCTCTTGTTACCAATGCTAACACGTTGCTGAGCCCTGTTTTTGTGGATGAGACATCTAAACTGGTCAAGAATGCCGGACCTCTTGTTATCGAGGCTAGTGATCTGCTGGGACATGGTAATGTGGAAGCTATTGAGAAGCTTGTGATAAATGCAAATGTATTGCTCACACCTGGCTTTGTGAATCAAACAAAATCATTAGTCAGTGATGCTAATAAACTCCTGACACCTCAACTTACCAATGCTTTGGATGAGTTGATTGAGATTGCCCTACCCCTGCTACCAGATCTGAAACCCCTATTGAAGCCGAGTGTTGTTCATGAACTTGAGTCTATCTTGACAAATGCAAACGGTCTTCTCACTCCAAAATTCGTGAATCAGACTACTGGTTTGGTTGACAATGTTGATGACCTCCTGACGCCTGCACTTCTCTCCGCAGCAAAGGAGCTTCTCAATATTGCCCTTCCTCTTATACCTGACTTGAAGCCGCTCATCACATCAGGTACAATTGAACGACTGGGATCTATCCTGAATAACGCCAATAATCTCCTATCTCCAACGTTCGTCAACCAAACTTCTAATCTGATTGATGATGTCGACGATTTACTCTCGCCTTCGCTGTTGGATGCCACGAAAGACCTTCTTGATGATGTTGTTCTCATGATGCCTGCCCTCAAGCCCCTGTTGACTACCGCCACCGTCAAAGACTTGGGCTCCATCGTGGGCAATGCGAATGACTTGCTGACGCCCAAATTTGTTAACGAAACTAAAATATTGATCGATGATACTGCAGAGGTAAGACCTGGCGGGTTCCGAACATATTTCAACCTTTTTACTAACCTCTTCTAGTTACTCCCTGCTTTAATGCAGATATTACAGAATCTATAATGTCTATATTATATGATCTTTTAGCGAGCCGATCAATCTCAAGGAGTATTAGGACTGGTGGGCGGAAATCTGATTGATTGATGTATACACGGATCTAATGTCTCATGGCTGACTACTGGAAACAATCATTAGTTTTAAGCAGGCTTTTTGCTTGCAACCACGTTTTGTATAAGAACAGTTGACCACATACCGGGGTTCCGCGAGGGCGTATTCTTGCGGTTTTAATAGATCATGGTCTGTTTGGCGGTCGTGGTACCTTGAATTCTTGGCGATCGAGGTCCAACAAGTGCTGCATGTTCACCCTGATAATTGTCTAGACCGTATTAGCTCAGCTCACCTGCCAGAATCTATTTTGGGGCTTCAAAGATATTTAGTCGTAAGAATCGCTCATGCGTCGAAGACCTTTCGGCCCAGAAGCGCCGGCCCTGAATCCAGGGTATTGGGAGATTCTGGATCCAGCTCGTGCTATCAATACCACAACATAATTAATTCAAAGATTTTTATAGATCTTATTATTTCGAAGCGTAGGATAGCTAGTTTTAGTATGCTGCTCAATACAGATCAAGCTCGATCGAGCACAAATGTGGAAAGGCATATTGGATTTCAAGATGGGTGTGGATGGTTCAAGAGAGGCGCCGTTTGGAGGATGATGAGACTTTGACGTTCACGGGGTATGCTGAAGTGTGGGGTATGCTAAAGTGCCGCTCCTGACACTTCAGCACTTCAGCGTGTCAGCCCCCAATCACCGCAGAGACACCTTACCAACTGGAAGCCATATAATAGATGAGAATGAGAAGCTTGAAGATGATGAAGGAAATAAGATCTTATACTTGGAGATTTGAGCTGATATTGCTCGGGAGTATACATGATAGAGGTGACGCTCCTGACAAGAGAGGTTTTGGAGTTGGCTCCTCTGGGCTCAGCTGTATGACTCGAGCCACTGAAACCTTGAAGTGGGGGATCGGCTGTAAACCAATCATAGTTGCTTTTGAAATTTTAGCGTAGTGGCCTGAAGGCGCTAGTGTTTCTCGCATTCAAAAACGTCAGTAGATTCAAACCGCCCCAATCAGCAAAGGCCCCAGGGAACTCTTCTGCATGTTTGCGCTCTTTAGCCTTGTCTAATGCTAAGTCTTCCTGCCCACAAACACCTGAACTAGCCGGTCCATAATAGCTTCCTGCACTCACTAAACCGCTATCTCCGAACCTACCGAGGCTTTGATAAGGGCGAGGGGAGATCTCCGAAAACATATTGGCCTTGGCTCCGAGCCTGGCGATCCACCCTACCCTAACTCACTGGAAGACTTGTGCGTTTTCTTCGTCGAGGTAGCTCCATACTTCCACAGGGGGGCGAAATGCAGGTTATCGACTTGTGGTCAGCGCATCCGACCGGGCAGTTTGCGTTTCGCAGTGAGCCCAGGGGTGGGGCAGACCAAGTGGTCTGCCGTTGATATTAGAGTTCTCAAACCTTCAAGCTCTCACAATTTACAAATCAGAGAGTAACCACGGGATCGATGAGCTTTGCGAATTGCTTAAAAGTTGTGATTTGCAATTTTTCCACATTGAGCATCGACCCAGTCTTGCCAGTCTTGCCAGTTTTGCCAGCCCAACCCAATCTGACAATGCGGAACTAGTTTCTACGCAGCTGCTGCCGTGCCTTCGACAACAACAAAACCTTAGCGCGCTAGTCTTGAATATGCCCTGCTGTGTCAACCGGAGGAGGCCTCCGTTAGGTGGAGAATTGAGGATTCCGACTTACTAATCTACATCCAGCATCGCTGGACCTACCATCTAGATTCACATTCCAACCGTTACCTAGGGGACGATTCTAGGGATCAGACATTCCTATTTGGGATCTAGATGAAGCCCTTAGATTACTAGAAAACCCCTATCTAGATAGTAGCAAGAAGGATCAAGCCTTCAACTTAACGTAATTCCCAGGCGAGTCACCACCCCACCACCGATTCCGCAATGCTTCAAAAATAAAAAGGTCTCGCAACAACAACACAATAATTCATATTTCAACTAAATTTAGCTATTTATTCGTGTAGGACAGTTCGTTCTAATATGTCCTTTAGTATAATATTCAGAACATGTTGGTAGTGCATGTCTTAGCGCGTTTAAAGCTATTAGTGCAGAGCTACTCGGGATAGCTTCAACTGTATTTCGTTGCTCGTTTCTTTGCTGAATTAGATATCTGGCTTCCTGGATAGAAAGGCCTTCATTAGGTGTTATTTGGTGCCTTGATCACTTGCTTTTCTGCTTTTCTTTTTCATTTTATTGTCTTAAATCAGTGAGTTCCTTTGCTAGAATTGCAGCGCTATTCATGGCTATCTCGGAGCTCTTTATAAGTTGCTGTATAGCTCTTTTTAAAGACATTAAAGGGCTCTAAGAGCCTTGCTTTAGGAGTTTCTTTACTGATGAGGCTTTCTTCTTCAAATAACGAACTGTATATGGTATTGCAGCGCTAATAATAATATAGAATTCCCTTCCCGGCTTGGTAGTAGTATTGGAGTTGCCAGTCTGATATTTAGTTTATCCAGTATTCTTTGAGGGTTAAGTAGGTGTATTCCAGCTGCAGTGAAGCCATTTTTAATGGTTCCTGGCTTGAAGATATCATGGTGGGTAGTGCAATAAGCATTTAAGAACTCTAGCTTATTAACATGGTTATATCTACTACAAACTCGCTCCTCAACGAGGCCACCATAGACACGCTTTGAAGGGCCAAAACAGGTAACATCAAGCGGTTGAAGAAGGTGAGAAGAGTAAGGAGGCATGCAAATTAGTATAATGTTATTATCACCGCAGGCTTTATCAAATAAAGATGTTAAATAGCTTTTGTGGCCATCTAGAATAAGTAATCGATATTGACAAATAGTATAGATTGCTGTTAAAAGAATAAAGATCTTTTGAAGCTATTAAAGGCCTATTTCATCAGTTATCTACCTATTCTGGCTTACTTCAATCCTCCAAGATACTGGTAAAGCAAGTTCTTCAAACTATCCTTCAATATGGCGTTTTGCTTTAAAGATAATACACGTTGGAATCGTCCATCCACTTGAATTAATGTATTCGATCGTTGTGACCCATTCGCGATTCCCCGGTTGAACAAGATAAGGTTTTCCAGGCATATTAAACCTAGTAACGACTTTAGAAGTTGCAATAAGACCTATTGCAAAGCCGGTTTCGTCAAAATTATAGATATCTTTATCAAGAATCCTGTACTCAACTTTAATCTTCTGTAGCTGTGTGAACCATGCTTGGATTGTATTAAAATCTTTACATAGAGCTCTACTGTAGTTATATCTTCGAGAAAATCGACTTTTGATCTCTTCATGGCGATTAACAAAGTTACTAACCCAGTTTTTACCAACAGTGGTGATTCCGAACGAAATATTAGCTTAAAGTAGGATATTTGCTATTTGCTCCACATGTTCTGGCCTAGGAGGTACTCCACGCGATGCACGGGATAGTATCTATCCTATTAAAGACTCCTCTTGAGTTTCAGAGAGCTTATGGCTGTTGGTGTAATGTTTAACATGATACTGGCGCCCTTTAAGTCTGTCGCGTAATATTGATCAGGGTATATTAAAAACAGTTGCTGCTCGCGTAATACTTAAGATATCTTTATTTTGATAGGCTTGAATTGCGAGTTGGATCCTCCCCTCTTACTCAACGAATTCTTGACTTGATTGAAGCACTCTTGGTGGCATGGTGGTTGTTTGAATAGCTTGGTGTTGAACACGCGTTGACTTTTGTGGTGGGGTGGCGACTCGCTTGGGAATTACGTTAATACAATTTCGCACCTTAGTCATCAACCTGCCTAACTAGGCACTAGTAGACACCTCTGTAGCTCTCAATTGCTCGTGAGTCGGGATTGCAGAGCTAGGCAGAAGGCTACTTTTGCAGACCCACATACAGAGCACGATACCGTTCGTTCCGTCCACGCTTTAATCTTCAGATTTATTGTTCCTTGAACTTCCATCACCCAACACTGCCACCCCAAAAAGCGTCCGAAAGTCCCGTGCCAATCTTGATCACGTATGCTCTCTAATACACCGGCCAAACTGCCGAACCCCGCACACGATCAGGATTCCCAACGGGCCTACTCGTAGAGTTCGAGTACACTGTGGGCACTCGGAGCCAAGACGGCTGAGACAAGCAATGGGATTGCATAAGCTTCAGCAATCAGAAGGATGAATCTGAATGCGTCTGCAGCGGCAGATCTGGCTTACTACTGGTCCACTGTCCCACTCGTGCTTTGAGGTTGGTCTCCAAATCGTTCCTTGAGATCATTTCAAAATTACGAAAGTTGCGAGTAAATTACCCAATATCGGGCAAATTCATCCCCCTTTTTTTTTTCAAAAAAAATAATGATTTGTATCATTTATTATTCATTTTGGATGACCCTTCCCATTCTTATTGCCTTCACTCTTCATTCCCTCTTCACTTGGCTTTTTGATAGACCAATTACCCTCTTACTCTATTCCCTGTCTTACGGCTTGAACCGCAGTTCCCCTATTACCCATCCTCTGGCTCTCACTTATCTTTATAACCAACATGGAATCTCTTGCATTCCGCCCAAGCCGCAACATGGCAATCGATTCCCTGCTCAACCCTCCAGCAGAATCCGAGGAGCCAAGCTCAAAACTACACTATGGTTCCGGCCCCTTAACCCCTCAATACTCGCTTCTTTACCCATCAAGTCCAAACCAATACTACCATAGCTTCTCCGAAAACCAACAGCTTCACCACAACCAACATCTCTATCACCACAATCACCACAGCCCCTACAGCCAACAGACCCCACCATCTCAAAATCATCACTCGCCATTCGTGTCCTACCGCCCACGCTCAACAGACTCCTCACCAGAAGCATCCCCGCGGGACCGCTATGACTCCGTCTCCAGCAGCTCCAGCGCCAACAACGGCGCCTCAGAAGACCGCCGCCAGACCGCGCGGCCAAAATACGAGGAAGAAGAAATTTACTTCATCTGGTACCACCGCGTGGACCTCTGCCAGGGATGGAAGGAAGTCCGCGAAAGCTTCAACCGCCAGTTCCCCAGCCGCCAGCGCCGCGGATTACAGGGCATCCAATGCAAATTCTACCGCTTCATCAAAAAGAAGAAGTGCCCGACACTTCAGAAGCAGCGGCGCATGCGCGACGGCAAGTTCCTGCGCGAGGTGTCCAGTCCGAGCTTTAATGGCGGGGCGCCGCAATTTGGCGTTGTCGAGTGGATGGATGTTTGGTATCCGTGGATGAGAGAGGATAGGGAGGGGGTTGTGAGGGGGCGGTTTTTGAGGTAATTAGTCTCTTCTGTCTCTACGCTATTCTTTCTTCTCTTCCTCTTCCTGCTTTTCCCCTTTTTCTCCCCCTCGCCGATATTTCCTTTCTAATAATTACCCATTCAACATTCTTCAAAACTTCAATTTGCATACGGTCGATGATACCTTGATTCATTGTACTTTACTCTAGTTCATATCTATCCTCTCATCCACCGCATTTTTCCATCTTCCTATAACCACGTAACAGTCTTCTCGACTAGGTGGGCCGCGACAACGTACATTAGGTTGCAGTACTGGAACTCTGCCCTGATCCCCTCTGCCATTGCCAGATATTTCAATTTTTTCCACGACGTCTGGGAGGGCGAGGGCCTGTTCGAAGGGGACTGTGTCGTGTTGGGGCAGGCCGGAGCGGTGCGACAGGATGTCGGTTAGGATGAGGTGGGTTGTGGCGTCAGGGTCTGAGAGGATGAATTCGGGGAGGAGCCTGTGTAGAGGCGCGTTCCTTTGGATGTGCGGGTAGTGGGTATTGTTTGCGACAAGGAGGGAGACCGCAGCCGCTGTGTGTGCCTTTGTTGTGCTTCCTGCGAAGAAGAGGGTGTCGGGGGTTACGAGGGTCGAGTTGTGGTGTTTGCGAGGCCGTAGCCCCGTTTTGTACTAGTATTTCCCTCCCAAGGTGGACGTATGGATGAAGGGGACGGGATCGGGTACCTTGGCATAAGTCGGCCATTTCGCATGACGGAGACAGCAAGGCCGGGAACGTGGTAGTGCTTGGGGACATGCGCAACTTTCGCGTCCAAAGCTTCGGTAAGGGGATCGTCATTAACATCCTCGCTCTCGTGGAATGGGTGTCCCAAAGGAATCTGCTCATGCGGCTCATGGCTAAGGGCTAAGCAGGCCCGTGCTAGGGCGGTTACATAAAGACGCTGTAGAGCCGCATAACGACGACAGGTGACTGATAGAAGATTTTCAGCCACAGAAAATCCAAGGACGGGGATAAGAAGGTCAAAGCTGCCGTGGTTCTTAGCGCTTAATTTCCAGTTTAATTAACGGACTAGAATTCTTTCGCGGGTTTACAAGTGTACTTTTGCTTCGTATCGAACTAGTGCGACGTATATTCTTGGCCGTCACTGTACTCTTCATTACTAGACACCAGATAGCTATAAGCTCGAGTGTGCACCGAAGAGTCCCTGATGCAGCAGCATTTTATACACGAATAGTTGAACTTTTTCACCCGGTGAGGTTGGTGCGAACTATCCAGACAGAGACTGTGTTCCGTGATCTCGCGCCGAAGACGATGACTGTGAAATCGGGATTTTCAATCAGAGCTTTGTTTCCATTATCCTGCGCTAAATAGTACTGTATATTGTTGACAGAACCTCCATGATTGCATTGGAGAACCCATTCTTATGAGGCGCGAAAGCCTTCGCATAAACCACCTTGCAGCCTCAATACTTCTGAATAATTTTCCCGCCTTGCCTAGAAGATTCGATATGTTGTCACCTATTTATACTCGCATAATATATATATTTAAAAAGAAAATTCTAGACCGCCCCAATATCTAAATCTCTAGACATCATAAACATCAAAGTTCCACGCCGCATTTCTAACATCGCGATTTTTCCACAACACCCACGGTATTGTCCATTCCTTCCACCGACCCTCCAGAAATCCCATGTCACGATGCATTGCCCACATCCGGCTTGCGGCGAGGAAGGCATCTTCGACGGGCCCCCGCCGGAGAGACTCGTATTCAGAGAAGACTTCCGTGAGAGGCTTGTCGCGGCTGTGTGCGAGGGTGCGGCAAAACATTATGGCGTCATCCAGAGCGTAGGCGGCTGATTCGTCGCGTGGGGGCATCTGTGATGGGGTTAGGTTTGGTTTTTGGGTGGTAAATGGAAGAGATTTGGATTGAATGGGAGGAGAGGTAGGGGGGGCTCACTGCGTGAGCTGCATCGCCGAGTAGTATCACTCGTCCTTTCCACCATCGTCCGCCTGGTTTGACTTGGTAAACGGGGTAGAGCATCCAGTTTGTTTGGAGGTTGGCAACGTCTCGAATCCAGGGATGTCCTGAGCCTGCGAAGCGGGAGCGAATTTCTGATTGGAGGGCATTTTGGATGGCGATGCGGCGTCGCGGCTCTGGGTACTGGGATTGGGATGTAGGTTTGAGGTGGAAGTTGGAGAGGAGGCTTTCTTCGATCTGGAGAATGGCTGCCAGGAAGAGATTTGAGTAGTTACGGTCACAGTAGCTTGCTAGAAGGTCGCCGTGGCGGGAGATGGCGAGACCAGTCGTGGTGAAGGGTGGGGCGTGCCTGATTGGTTGTGTTTGCTCGACTGGGCAGGGGGTTGGTGTAGAAGGATAAGAGTGAGTTCTGAAGCTAGGTTTGGATGGGTTTTTGCTTTTGTTAAAGTTGTGTGTACCCCCGCTGGGGCAGTCGAGTCTCGTTCTCGTTGATGGAGGGGGGGTGTCGATAATTGTCTGAAGGAAAGAAAGGCCAGTATATTCAGAGAGACGTTCGGGGTCGACATATTGCGTGCGAAGGGTGGAGTGGACGCCATCGCAGCCGAGAACAAGGTCACCGGCCGCAGAGGTGTTGTCTGCAAAGTGGAGTATGGTCTGGTCGGTTTGTTCAATGACGCCCGTAAGTTTCTTTCCGTATACGATGCGGATGCAAGGCTGGCGTTCGACGGCCGCCAACATTGCGAGTGAGAGGACAATCCGCATTACGCGACGTCCCTTGTACCCGTTCACCCCATTGCCATGGCCATCGGTGAAATCAATTGAACCGAGCGAGCGGCCCGAGCGGCTGGAGAAGAGCTCGATGGCATCAACATCTGCGCCGCCGTCGGCACCTTGACGGTCGAGCTCGGAGAGGACGCCGAGGCGGTCCAGGTGTCGCTGGGCGACCGGGGTCAGGTTAATAGCACCGCCGGAGGTCGAAAGCACGTCGTGACGCTCGAAAACGGTGATCTGGACATGCGGTTCGTGGGGCTTTAATTCCTTTGCCAGAACCAGAGCACTCGCAATGCCAGCAATACCGGCGCCGACGATGCAGATCTTGCGGGCTCGCGGAGAAAGATTGGGGGTGGAGAGAGGTAGCGCATAGTCAGCCCAGGGCTCGCTATCTTTGTTCAGATGCATGGCCTCCCAGCTTACTGGAATTCCAGAGACCGCAGCGTGAGGAGTCAAGACTTGTAAATTCAAGATCCGAGTGTGAAGAAAGCAACGGCGCTAACGAGCTAAACGAAACTAAAGCAATAGCCTCAGTGGTAGTTAATAGTTTCATTGCTCAGCCAAGGCTTTTTATAACCTTTCTTGGTTCTCGGTTCGTTGGTACCCGAAGGCGTATGCATTTGCTGTATAAATTGAGTCGGATAGCCTGCTTTCCGGAGCGATCGGCACCATGTTAGCAGGGATAAGCCCATGGATGTGGGGGAAAGTGAACGGCTTGCCTGACTCCTACCAACCAGGTACCATCCATGTTCGCTAGTTGATAAAGTGTTCTTGTGGCGAGGAGTTTTATATACCAGCCCACAAGTCAGATCCTTAATGTCCGCAGCTTTGGGCTCATAATTCCAAGATACTCCGAACTTAATTTAATTTAATTACACTAAACTATGATCAAATTTCAATGAAATCGGGGATCTACTGATAGACTACATGCGTACCTGGAGCGCAAGAAGCCTAGGATCGCGCCGTTAGCGCGGACTTTGCTGCTTGCTGGAGACACCTCATATCCCAATGGCAACTGCCGGTGGTGTCACGTTCAGAATTGCGCGGAGATTCAGGAGTTCTCCCCACAAGCATATTCGAAGCTGACAAAAATGGATCGTCCTGGATATGCAAGCCTGCGTGCCTGGTCGGTAAGCGCTACCTACGAGTATCACGTGGGGTTCTTTGCCTCTGTCTGATTCCCAGGTACAATATGGATATCAGCGAACCCGGAACTCCCAGGCCAAAAGAAAGACATTAGCATCCAGAGTTGAGGGGAGGGGCGGACATCGATGAGCAAAACGATATCTACGACGGCATAACCCAAAGGACGAAAAAGTCGAAACAGATAATACAGAAGCATGCTGGCCGTTTGATTGCTAGTGACGCTGGAGTCCGAGGAACGGCTCAGCAGCCTCGGCTTCATGCTGGCATGATACTTATCCTAATATTTGCCGAGGTCTTAGGTGAGATGTGAATCCATGTTCGCAATGGCATGTGAGATAGAGTGAATGCATCTGAGGCGAAGGCCTATACGGGTTGATTGTCACTCGTTCCATGAATTCCAGGGCAGGCATCGTTCGTTGATTATCGGTGTGATTGATCAAGTTCTTGCGTCCTTGGAACTAAAGATGATGCAGTAAGGAAGGTGGTTTAGGGCGACAATGGAAGTGCATCATCTTCATCTACCTCGAGGGTTTTGGGTTCTCGAGTTCTATGTCATGGTGCTCCGCTTGGTGAAGTAATAGAACATCGGCGATACTTCCATGGGATATATAACTTCAATCATATTGTGTATCTGACGAATTCAGCATCATTATCACGTCAAGGTCATTTAGTAGCCTCGAGTGCTCCTCCCTCAAAGTTGTTGGATCATTGGTCTCGAACCAAAATGCCCAGGTGCTGCGTGTATTAATGTCGAGGTTATCTCGGCTCGACTTCAAACCGACGTGTTGGAGCTGCGGCGGTGCCAACGCGTATCGATTCAATCCGTGAGAATCAGCGTATTCCTCAATCATGGAGTCCGTCTGCCCATGTCCTCGTGAGCTCAAAAAATCAATCAGTCCGTCCACACGCTCTCTCGGAAACACTAATGCCTGCGTGCAACAACCATACTTGTTCATCTCAATGACACCCTGAAGGGGCATCAAGCTGTATTTCCCGACCATGTAGACGAGTGCAGTGGATGCTGGAATACAAACCACTGAGATGACCACTATGCTAGTGGGATCCAAGTGCAACTGCGTGAAGCGACTGCGGCGAAGAGAAAGCAAGGACATCAACCCAGTCAATATCAGAATTCCAAAGACGAATGGCATATTCCTATACGCAAAATCCGAACTTGTCCAACTTACCAGGTCTTCTGGAAGAACAAAGAGATATCACGAGACTTAAACTAGGAGACATACTCATCAATGGGATTGAATCTGCAAACTCATGTGTACACAAATGCGGATGGACAAGCAAATATGCATTTGCTTATTGAAAGTCTCTCGGAAACTATAAACTTTTGCCAACAGGCTTGATCGACATTTCCGAGGCAATAGAACGAGTGGGAAATATGCCAGATCCAATACATGATGAACGGAGTACTCCTTGCACGGACGGATATAAACATACAGCACCGAACTATAGAAAGGACCGTCAGTGGTGGATAAATGACCTAAGGAAGAACGTTGGACTTTGTCTACACTGCGCTCGAATGCAAAATCCAAGTTCAGCCTACTGTCAAAGATCACACTAGTACGACACCCACTCACGCTAGAGCTATGAAGATGGATCATCCTCCTGTTGTCCCAAGGAGTCAAGTGATGGGGGTAGCATTCACATGCTTCGGATAAACAGTTTTTTTTTTTTTTTTTTTTTTTTTTTTTAATACAGTGCTGACTGGAGACGAAATGTTAAAAAGTGATATTATCCAGATTCCTCGCCTTTTCCAGGGCGCTGAACCGAGCTTCTCAAACGCAGTCTCGAAGTCGACAAGCGGATGAGCCACATTAACACTCCAGGGGCAGTGATGCGTTGCTCTTGAGGGGATAACAGGATATTAAAGTCAGTGCCTCGAATAAGCGGCTTTAACATCTTACTCTAAATTACCCAACAGCCTCTCTGCAGTCAAATGTTCAGCACCCTCTACCTGACGGGAGTACACGCGTCTCCCGCCTTGAAAGATCCTTTTCCCCAAGCTCTGATCCCGATGCCCGCCCGTAAAAGCTTGCTTCCAGAACTGCCTGATTCCAAACCACGTCGCTCTTAAAAGCGAAATCTGGGCATACGACCGTGGCCGTATCGTCCCTACGGCGGTCCGCGTCATACGGATTTCTTCATATGTTCTCCCCGACGGTCCTGTGAATATTGGAAACACAGAGCCTGTTTCGGTGATGTATGGTGTTTCCAGGACTAGCTCGCCGCAGCCAGTGATTGTTAGCTGGCAAGGACTGTGACGATCTGGGATTGTTCCTAAAATAGAATTGGTTAAGTGTTCTGAGACTGCACGGATGCAGGATTGACCGCAGGTGCGGAAGTGATGGCAGACTGCAGGCAACATCAGCGTCCGCAGTGGGTAGAGTGCGCTACGAGCAACGTTCACATACTGAAAACGACAATATTAGATATGCTATCGCCCTTGCTAAGCACCAATTCGCCAAATGGAACGCGCACGCCGTCTGTCGATTGGAGCTCGAGATTATAGGAAACGAGGGAATGCGCAGCATACAGGTCAGATTCCGGAGGCATAGTGATACGAGATTAAAAGCAGAAGCTCTCATATTTCATAATTTTCGTTATTCCCTTCTTTATTCTCTGAGCATTGTATTGCGGCATTTCGCCACCGAATCAAGAATCCAGCGGCGGTCTCTCCTCTTATCAAGCAAATACCTTGTTATCTCGGCTTCCGGCTCGCTGATTGGTAGCCGTCGCCCATCATTTCTCTCATTAATGACTACCAAGGTTAACTGCCGAATTTTTTGGATACGTGAGCTGTCAACCATAACAAGCTAAGCACCAGAGAATACCGCTAGGTAGGAGCAACGGGGCACTATTGTGGCATTCTTGCGTATCAAGCTTGCCGTGGTTGATAGCCCTTTGTTTCAAAAATTCGCTCATGACCTTGACGAGATCCGCTGGAGCTTGCGGGTGACGGCCGGCGCAATCCCATTCGCTGACGCCGGGTGCACCAAAATGGTTCCGGGCGCCCAAAACGGATCCGCCTGACACATCCGGGGTTGAGTTTCCTCGCGATAGCCTTATCCTCCTTATTCGTTCAAGTCCGTTTTTCACTTGGGCGATTTGTTCTTACATTCCTTCCTTCTTGAATCCTTCAATTAACAGAAACATGTTTCTTCAACAGCTACTCAATTAGCTCCATCTCCGACCACCGTATTTCCTCCCTTTATGCGTTTGCTTATATATGTTGCTGTCCGTCCGACCGAATGCTCGAGTCGTATCGCTGCCCGTTGCCCATCACTATGGTCACGAATATCCCACTTGATTTCTGGACCTCATACTTTCCATCTCGCGCTATGGCTCCCGCTAGCGAACGCATATTCAAGTGTTCTTGGAAGCATTGTGGAAAGGTATAAGACTCCATTACCTCTAGATTGCACGCCCCAGCTCCTATCTGATGATATCTAGACCTTTAGCCGCAACGCCGATCTCTGTAGGCATTACCGAATACATACCAACGAGCGACCCTATAGATGTGTTGTGGATGGTTGTTTTAAGCGTTTTAAACAAAAAAGCGCACTGACCGTACACTCGCGAACACATACGGGAGAAAAACCCTACACATGCAACCATGAGAAGTGCTGCAAGACATTTTCCGACGTATGGCCATCCCCTTACTTATAAGAAGTCTCGAGACCTGACTATATGTTAGTCTTCTAGCCTGGCTCGCCATCGCAAAATCCACACCGGTAGACAACCTTATAAATGCCAAGAACCAAACTGTGGACGAAGGTACTTTCTATCTCATAAACGGGCAGATCGCTCCAGTTAATCATAGTATATGCAAAGCTTCTGCCGTAAAGCCACCCTCACGAAGCATCAGCATCGCTCTCACCACAAATTGTCAGTGACTCGGATGCCGTCGGAAGACATAAATACTGAGGTTTCTTATCTTGTTCCTGCTTCTACTCCTGACCTACCAAATAATCAGCGTCACCTTGCCCAGCTGCCGTGCTATTCTAATACCACTATCGCGACCCACGACTGGAGTACTATTCAAAACCTACCGATGACTTCCGTCGCTGGCTGGGCACAACCCTCAGCTGTATCACGTAATAATCCGATTAGCCAGTTCTTGGAGGTGCAACATGCGCAACAGGGAGAACACTTGCAATATGTCCAACAACAGCGATTTGGCCAACACTATACAGGTTATTTTCCGATTGAATATCAAGCTCCGTATGTCCAAGTGGCTGTTGAAGACCATCCGCTCGGGGTTCTTGATGCCGGTAAATATTAGTATAGCTGTCTGCAACATTACTGAACATTGGGGATACAAGCCATGGTGCAGTACGGTCTCTGCATTTTGCTTCGTGAGGAGGTCTATGTGTTTCCCTTGTTAAGTTGTGGCGGTTCGCGTCCGGCAGTCGATCGATTGCTGCCATTTCCGCGGCTCCATCGACTACACGCGGCTATTGATGTGAACGCAGAACTGATCAGCGCGGCGTTTGCGTCGCCTTTCCGAGTGCCTTTCCGAGTGAACCCTCCTCAGACTTCGTCCCAATTGCTTCTCCGCGCTTTTTTCCTATCATCAGGATGCGGCGGCATGGTTATAACCAGGGTGGATGACCTTCGAATTTTGCATCACCATAGTTCAGGAATCAGGAGTGGTGGTTGTAGGCCCTGTCCAGATTCATCGGAGGGCTATTAGGGCCTTATTCTATCTTTATTGTCATGGAGCTGCTTCTTCTATCTAGCTGAGATGTACGACTAAACACATAAAATAAAGGGGTAAATGACTAAACTAAATCGGGAGCATCGGAATATCAAATGCTCGTTGTCGTCAACACGAGTTTCGTCCAGCGTTCCGTTGTTCACAGCCCGAGTCACATTACCGCCAAAGAATGAACCGGCCTTGTTGTCTTTGCCGTATCCGCCGAGGTCACCAGACATGTCCATGTCTTGTCCGCTCTTGATACCGGCAACACCAGAGTAGGTGCCACCCCAGTCAGACATAACATAACCCTGGAAGCCAAGCTCCTCCTTGAGCAGTCCATTGAGAACCTTGGAGTTTGCACATCCATAGGAGCCGTTGATGCGGTTGTAAGAGCGCATAAAGCTGGCTGCCTTGGCACGGGCAGCGTTAGCAAACGGCCACATGTAAAGCTCGTGCAAGGTTCGGTCATCGATGTTAGAAGACACCGCTTCCTGGATGACCTGTCCAACTGGACCGCTGGCGTTGAAGTTAGGGTTGCGTTGAGTCTTCTGCTCTTTACCAATGAAGTGCTTTGCGGTAGCTTGAACACCAGCATCCTGGTGGCCTTGGATAGTCTCCTCCATGGCAACACCAGTAAGGTAGGGGTCGGCAGCGAAGCTTTCCCAATTTCGGCAAGAGTAGGCAGAGCGGCCTAGAGGGCCAGCGGCGGGACCGAGGATGGCGTGAGCACCCTTGGCTTTAAATAAGAATGTCATCCTCAGTATTGTGACCTCCAAGTTCCCCGAGCTCGAGGATAAGGAGGAGATGAAGAAGCGCGTTTATAATGCCGCCAAGTTCATTGTCGAGGATAATAGGGTTATCCTAGAGCAGGTGCTTGACCAGATTGGTGTTAGCCCGCAGTGTGATTTTGCTAGTCACGGTGAGGGTAACCCGAAACCGTGCCTATCTACTTACCCAGCTGCGGGCTGGCCACTGTTGGTTAGCGCCTTATGGCAAGCTCCATGGACACCGAGAACCCGGGCCCGCCCAAAAACGTCCACGGGTTTCCAGAGCTATCAGGGTTCTCGCCTCGCCCTCCACTTTCACAACTGCTTTTCCATGTACATGCCAGCTATAGTGATTTCCTTCCAAGGTGATCATGGCAGACTTATTTGGGCTCTTATCGAAGATTTTGTCTTATTTTATTTTATTTTATTTTATTTTATTTTATTTTATTTTATTTTTTGAAATTGATACGAACAAGGAACATGCTACAGTACCACTTTATTATCAAGGACCACCACCGACTGTAGTAAGCAAAAGCTTGCCCAAAATGGGCTGTTCCTGCAGAAGTATCTCGAACTCTCTGTTGTGTAGAAATAATTGGATGTGCTGAGTAGCGTAATGACACAACATTCTGATTAGATTCTTGCACTGTCCAGTGCCCGCGCGGAGGGCAAAGTCAAATAACCGAACAATATCCCCAATCCGATCTTGGTATATTAGGAAAGCATGCAGGAGATATAATATCTTGAAGAGGTAGATGTCGCGCAGCTCCTGCAGTTTATATTCTGCGGCAAAAACATAAAGACGAGCATGGGTGAGGAGTATTTCAGTATAATCGGAAATAGGATTATAGCTGCCTTGCAACCCCTCAGTTAGCCGTGGCTGAATCCGCCGTATAAGGTAGTCCGCATATTATTCCACCGTCTCTGTGTCTCGAAAGAGGCTTCTTTCAAGAATGTGTACATCTACCTGCTCCGCGTTTTCTCGTCCACCAGATGTTAGACCGGGCGGTGGAGTGTCGCCGGGAAGTATAATAGAGTAGTCTCCAGTATACAAGTACTGACAGACAAAACTAAATATATGCTTATCTGTGTCCTTGATTATAATAGGGTTATCACCAGCAACACTACTACTATCACTGTTGAACCAGGGCGTTGAATGTGATTTAAGTATATCACTGTAAATGATAACCTCTTTATAATCAGTACCGACGGTGAATTTCAGGAGCTTGGACAGAAATACTCTGCGCTACTATTAGTTATATCCCATCCGGGAAATTAATTTGTCCTTACCGGTTGTTGCATGGAGTCATGATTGGAGCCGAGAGGAGCAGAATTCTCTCTGATTATTAGTTACACTAGGCCCGACCGGCTTTATATATTAGGTTACGAGTTGTTTTGTTCACGCACAAATATCAGCTTCATGAACCAATGGAGGCCGGACGCGGATTGATTGGTCGGAAGTCTTGATCCGCTTCTTGCTGAACGAAGATGTATTGGATGCGTGAATCCTGAAGCACTAGCGTCTTCAGCGCAGCGCTTACTAGTCTCTATTGGATGACAATCATGACATCTAACGCCCCACTTCAGCACTTCAGCACCTTTGGACTTCGTTTATTCTAAACCTCATGCCGGTTCTCACTGCTCTAGACCCTGATGAGCTGCTTATTCTCAAGCACAGCTGGGCGTATCTTAGGTGGCTAAGGGAGAATACTTCTAGGTCATAGTGGGATCATAGTGGCCTGTGTATGTGCGCGGAATGATCATTTGATTTGATGTTGGATAGACTCGTCTCTTGTATTCTACTGCAGAAACTCTGGTTCAGTTATCAATGAAGGGAATTGGTTGGGAGTCAGATCGACAGGAGCTGGCTTTACATTGTTTCTCAGGAAAAGGGCTCTTCTATTAAGTACAAGGGTGTTAACAAAAGCTCTGCAAGGTCTCCAAAGTCTGCTTCCATCTGTTGCGGGCAAGCCCAAATGGTGGTCTCTCTTTATTAGCTTCCTTCAATGCATAATCAAGGGGAGTCTTTCCACTGTCATCTGTGACATGCAGATCTAGTAGATTTCGATCATGAAGGAATGTTGCAATCTCCAAGCTTAGTGATCCGCTAATGGCCCCATGGTGTACGATGCTTTTCCCGCCTTTGTTCTTCATTGAGAGATCGAGGCCGTAGTTGGGCAAGGTTTCCAGAATCCCAGGCTCCATTGTGTGGTGGCAAACTGCGAGATGTCCTAGGTTCCTGCCGTCGGGAACATTCCAAAGAGCATTAGCACCATGCTCCAGGAGAAGCTGGCATGTTTCCACTCGATCTCCAAACTTGAACGTGCTTAGATAGGTGCTTAGTGGGGTGTGCTCGTTGTTGTCAGTACAATCCACCTTGGCGCCGTATGACAATAATAAAATCACCATGTCACTCCGAGTAGAGTTATCCTGCAGGTAATGATGGAGTAGAGTGCGGCCTTTGGCGTCCACGCCAAGGCAGTAACCTCTGGCCGAATCTTCGTCTCTGCTGAATATTGTTTGGACAGTTTCACAGCTTCCCGCTCGAATGGCAGAATGCAAAGCACTAAGGCCTTGATAATCGGTAGTGTCAATAGAACAGCCTCTATCCAGCAAGTCATCAACTATAGAAGAGGCGTTTGCTGCGCAGGCAAGATGCAAAATGGACTTGCCCTTGCCATTACAGGCGGAAACATCAGCCCCCATATCAAGTAATTTAGACACAATGACGGCCGCACTGGGATCAATTGTCATTGCAGGGTATACCTTTGCTGGTATCAACTCGTCAGTACTACTCTACACTGTCTGTATACGTACAGCCAGTGGCCCTACTTCCCTTACGAGCTTAGTGTGTTACCGGAACAACTCCATACTGTCTCGAACAGGTCTCAGGTATAACACGTTCGGTCACAGTTAACTATCCCCAATTTAGATCCCCTTGTCAAGGTACAGGTTTGGAACACGTCACTGTTGTGAAACCCCGATACCGTAATCCGAAATACCCCGCTAGCAACCGCGCTCGTACGAGATCCTAGGGTTAGACGCCACATACTCGGTACAGGAGTGGAGCGTCGTGACAAATACTACATTATACGTATTATACTCAGATTAGAATACGGCGCTTTGGTTTTGTTAATGTATGGACGATCCAACAGCAACTAGAAGCTTCCACCTAATACAAACAAACTAAACGCTTGAGAGCTGACTCGCTTTCTCCTCCTCTGCCACTCCTGTCACACTGACAATCTCGGAGACTCATATAGTACCTAGTTGTGTAACTAGCGCCTGACGTTAGAGTGCTTACCTGCAGACTACTCATGCATCCGCCAACCACAACATCAGCTTGTCAGGCCCAGGTCTCCTCGATTGGATTTCCGTGCCACGTTTTTGATGGAAGCAGGCAAAAAAAAGGGGCAGACTCCTCTTTTGGTTTCAGGGCATTACCGGATTATGTTGATTACCTGTCAGATCTAGAGAAAGAGGACGATGGGGCTGTACTCCAAAGAACATATCTTTGGGGACCAGAAGAGTTTGCCGTCTAATACTTCAAATACATCATGTTAATCCGATCCGACCTCCAGCTTCCAACCTAGTTTTCAAGCCTTGAAAGCGCCCTCTCAAAATCCAGCCTCCCGTAAAAAACAAGACTGGTAATGACGTAACACCGGCCAACAGCCCCAGTGCCCAGCACATTGTACCCCAACCACTGTGTTCACGAATGAACCCGGCAAAGAAAGGCCCTAAAATACTGCCGGTCGCAAACCCTATATTGGTGAGACCGAGTGCCAGCGCCACAGCTCCACCTTTACCGAACACATCTGGCGTCTGGTGCTCCTTTTCTCCGACAAACCTAATGACTTCTGCGTATAAAGCCGGCATTGTTATGGAATTACAGACCCCTATTACCGTGAGGAGTGCACAAAGGAGAATTTTGTGTCGTATGGAATTGTTTGTCACAAATCGCAGAAGGATCGTGCTTGGTACAAGCAACAGGAACGCATTGGCGGTTATGTAGCGGCAAGACCGGGGAAATTTATCCACGATGGACCCTATGACTGGGCTTAGAGCGTGTGGTATAACGAGCGGGAGGAAAATCAATCCCTGAGCGCTTTGCTTCCACCCAAAGTTTTCCTGCACAAAAAGCGGAAGAACACTGTCGAGTGAGCTCATATTTATGGAGACGACTAGGCTCCCCCAAATGGCAACGATGACACGTGGTGAGCTTAATAGGGTTCCAAGTCGACCGAGCATACGTCGTGGAGGCGCTTCCTGCAGCGGGCCTCGTCTAGCAGATGAGTTGCTAGTGTCAGCACTTTGAAGCCTTGTGGGACAACTTATATTGCAACTTACAGTTCCATAGCGTGCTGTTCCATAGCGGGTAGGCCCTCCTCCGGCTTCAACCACTTGATGGCATGTCTTCTTTCGATTAAAGCTAGCCGGAGAACAATATCGAGACCAATCAGGCCAAACGCAATACCGAAAACGGAGTAGTATCCGGCATGTTGGTACACAACACCACCAACAAGGGGCCCAGCCAATAGTCCTACACAGCAGGCCATTGTAGTGTATCCGATGGCTTTACCGACGCCGTCTTTGCCCACAGTATCGGCCACCAGCGCATTCCCAACAACCCAAACCACCGCGGATGCTGCCCCTTGAAATAATCGGCCGGAGATCCAAAATCCAATATGGTCCCCAGCGCAGAGAAGAGCAGTCGCTGCGCCTAGGCCTACCAGGGCAATAATATAAGGATATCGACGCGATTCGAATCGATCGGCCATATACCCGGCGATAGGGGAGGAAGCCAGTAGACCAACACCGAACAATGCCAAGAGGATTGAGTTCCAGTTTTGGAGACTTCTTTCAGAGATACCAACTCTTGATTTTAGTGCAGTAGGGGTCACAGGCACGATCAGCCCATACAAGAAGATATCTGTCGCACCAGCGTACGAGACGACTGCGGTGACGAACCATCCCGATGATCTGAGCTCCAAAAACCAGGGGCGCATGGGAACACATTCCTTATTCTGGGAGCTTTTTCGTTCCCAAAAGCCCATGCCAATGAGTGGCTAGCTAAATTGATAATAAGAGCAAGGTGTCGAGTCGAATCGGTGGCGGCGTTGTACAATCAAGGAATATTTGCCGTTCTCTCAAATGACATGCGGAGATATGATGTGAGCATCAGTCTATACGTGAATGCTGATGAGCATTTAAAGAGAATGATGCGATGAAATCGCCCTAAAAGCGACTTCTTTAAATGGCACAGAAAAAGTTTTCTTCGCGCTACCGCGCAGTCCCCCAGGACCCGCTTTTCATGGTTCAGGTCCACACAAGCCCCGTTGAAACTTCCATGACGAAGGATGACTCATGTAGGCTCATACCGATCGACCCACGGAGAAACCCTTCTAGTAATGTGGAGCTGGTGCAACGCCAGTTCTATTTCTAGCTAGCTCTTCTACCATTGGCTGTTGGAAAGGACTCAGGATGACTTATTCTGGATGCGGAGCGACCAATTTTTAAATCGGCACCACGGATATCAGGCACTTAAAGAGTTTTCACGTGTGGAAGCTTGATATAGCATTGGCCTCCCTTTTTGCTACGTCGCGGATGTGATGACTGTCTCTCGCAGATGCGTCTTCTTTTCCCGCTCAAAAAATATTTTCGCTGGTTTTTGCAATCATTTCTGCCAGAGCTGAATTGTGCAGCTCTTTATTCTCTCACATCTCCACGACGGGATGGTAATCTGTGCAATCGTCCCCGTGGCTTTGCCCCGAGATGGCTCGCCACTGGAGTGACGCTTCGTGATCAACCACCCTTATTGGGCGGGCTTTGGTGTTGCCAAAGATTCTAATATTGGAGGATATTCTCAGGGTGGTTCTCCTATTGCATCCAGCAGCACGTGCCATCTGCGATACAGCTCTCCACTGTGGGTCATGTCAGAGATAAGCTCATGCTTTGAGGCTAGGTTTGGTGCCATCCCGATGTGGCGACTCAGAATGACGGTTGAGCTCTCTGTGTACCGGGTGATCATCTTTTAAGGCATTCCTATTTGGGATCCAAATGAAGCCCTTAGATCACTATAAAACCCCTATACAGATAGTAGCTAGAAGAATTAAGCCTTCAACTTAATACAATTTCGCACCTTAGTCATCAACCTGCCTAATTAGGCACTAGTAGACACCTCAGTAGCTCATAATCATATACTCCATATGTCACGTGCCTCGGGTTGGGGCCGAGAAGTCGAGAAAGCTCTTCTCACTTGTCGGTTACACTGAGACACATTTTGCAGGATGCTACCCCCGTTAAATCTGATACCATTTCTCTCATCAATCTTGATGGTCCTTTTTTTGAGTAGCTGTCAGCCGAGGAGCTGCTTTTTCCCTATGTTGATGGAAGAGGCGGGGCTTTTTGTTGGCCATAATGCCTCTCGTCGAGAAGCAGTTCCAGCGTATCAGCTGAACTGTTTGATCGTCGCTCAGTAGCTCGCTCGCTTCCGTTTTGAAAACATACCTCTAATTGGTTCAGCCAAAATCCAGATCTGTATAGACTACGATTCTATGCCTCCAAGCTTCCGCATTTTGGCAGTGATTGAATTGCAAGAAACGTATATGGCCCTAGTGTCTTTAGGATAGGACTGGACCAGAATCCTATTGCATACGTTTTGTTCTTGGGAAAGGACGTTTATATGTATAGTCCAACACATGAATTAAGTGATCTATAGTTTTCTGTCACCAGGAACTAGAGCCATGAGAGGCAGCAGGTCAATTGGGAGTGAAGCAAAGCGCAAGATGTTGATTGTAGTGTGTCCGTTAGAACATGTTGAAGCGGGCTACAGGCTTATCGCTGTGGTATAAACATTCTGCAGTCGTTTGCTCGAAAATACTGGCATGTTACAGATATTGACGAGATGGTCGCCTTCCCATGGGATGAATTCCAGATGACAGTAGCACCTCTACTCTACCTCTCGGAACTTTGGACCCGTTTTGTTGGCGCTGAACTGAAGATGTGACAATCGGATTGGGCTCAGAACTTGATTAAAACGGGAAACAGGCAGGCAGTATACAAAAAAGATTCGTCGTTTTAGCCATAAGCCATACAAATCAGCTAAGTTACGCTCTTCCCTCTATACCAGAGTAAGTGTGTTAATTCGTCTTGCAATTATAACTCCCTCCGCCATTATTTCGTAAGCAGTTATCATGTGGCGCGCTTGACCTTGCTCTTGTCCACAAGTTTCTTAACATCTTTCATGCTCTGCCTGTAAAACATATTTCGCATGTGGTCGGGGAGGTTGAGATAAGTTATTCGTATGGCACGTACAGCAGCCCAATATTGCCATGAACTCAGTGCTGTTGGCTGAAGATCATATTCCCTCGCAAATCGTTCCGGCAGCCAATTAATAGTCAAGATTCGAAGTAAAGGCGCCGAGAATTTTATCCACATAGGCACATGCACAGGATAGAGCAGATCTCGGCACAATTTTCGAGCGTCAGCAGTAATCTCTAACGTCGCAACGTTATGATTCCAATACTCCCAAAATTCATCCAGGGTAGCGGGCCATATTTCTGCCGGCATTTCCAGAGATGTTCCAATTATGGCGCATTCTTTCAAGAGAGTTTCTTGCGTTTCCCGTGGGAGCTGCCCAAAGAATGCCCCGTGGACGACGACAAACCCGACGAAGATAGTTGCTGCCGTCCACTTTTGAAGTTCTGGATCGTTCGCGTCGTAACTGTCTCCCTTTACTCGCGCATGATATCGATGTACCATGGAGAATATAACGTCTTTTTCCTCCTGTGTGCCAAATACAGCCACATTCAGAAATCGCATGGTATTATCGAGACGGTTAGATAGTCGTTTTGCGAAGTCGGAGTGATTTACAATCCCCTTCGCCAAGGCAGGATGAGCGAACTGACAGAGGATCGCAAAAAATCCGCCAGAAGTATTGATATCCTCAGGTAATCGAGCCCTGAGCTGAACCGGTTCGGCAACAGCATCATGAATTTGGGACTTCTGACATGGAATCGGGGTCATTTTAGATTGGAATAACAGGTCATCTAAGTGGGATATGACATGCGCGTGCATTTATATCATCAGAAATACAGTTGAAGTCGAAAAAGATGTTTGAGTTATTTTATACACTGCTTAGCTCGCTCTCACATGATAGTAGGCTAGCCGCGGACCAAGAACCCACCGGGCCGAGAAACCGCCGGGCCGTGAGCCACATTGGCTCCTGAACCTTGAATGCCACTATACCCTGAGACAGAGGTTATTCATGTACGCCCAAATAAGCAGGAGTCGCATGTGAGAGGTCAATTATACGCAAAATTATATGTAAATTACGTACAAGGCATAAGTGCCAGGCTGCTGGATACGCCAACCATCCTAGACTGCGACACAGCAAACGAGTCCAAGTTGGCGCATCAACCCACAAACCTGTATGCATAACCCTCTGATTACCCACCAACAAGTCATTTGTGCTTAAATTTACTGATATCTTCCTACTTCAAATAGATAAAGAAGCTTATCAATCGCCTTCCAGCGCCTTCCAGTTGATACATGATGCCAATTATGCCATATTTGAAAATCGGTCTTTGTAATAATGGACAGTCTGAATTCAGTTCTACGAGTATTGAGATCGCATCCTGCACGCGCTTATTTAGAAGAATAAGGTGGCACAACATTAACCGAGGTCCGGTGACAACGAACAATATTTATACAGTGGACATTGCCGCCTTGTTCAGGCGTCAGAAATACCCATTTAGAAACACTGTGTGACTCTTACCAACATGGGTACCGCTCCTGATTATTCTTTCCGATATTTCACGGTCTCTTTGGCGATTGACAAACCATATGTCGCCCACGTGGAAATCAATAGAGAAGATAAATTAAATGCCTTCATCGAAATGTAGGTGTATCTTGCGCACCGTTCCATGCACATTAACACTAATAGGCCTCTTTCTACTTTGATATTAGCATGTGGCATGAGCTGTCTCAAATTTTTGGCCTTCTGTCAACCGAGCCGTCCATTCGTGCCGTCGTCTTGAGTGGCGCCGGCAAGGCATTTTCAGCTGGGTTAGATGTCAAGGCAGCATCTACAAATATTGTAGGCAGTGATATTATTAAGGACACAGCCAGAGAAGCAGCACGACTGCGTCGCTTTATCTCTTCTTTTCAGGCCTGCGTCAGTGCCCTCGAACGCTGTGAGAAGCCTGTCGTGGTTGCTATGCACGGCTTCTCATTAGGAATGGCCGTCGAGCTTGCAGTGGCGGCAGATATACGGCTATGCTCGAAAGATGTTCAACTATCTGTCAAGGAAATCGATATAGGCGTGGCGGCAGATGTCGGTACACTGAGTCGATTACCGAAAATTGTGGGAAGTTTTGGTTGGGTGAAGGAGGTAACATTAACAGGACGACAGTTTGGCGCAGACGAAGCCTTACTCGTTGGTTTCGTCAATGGCGTATATGATACCAAGCAAACTACCATTGAAGCTGCGCTACAGCTGGCTGCACATATTGCGAAGAAGAGTCCAGTTGCTGTACAGGGGACCAAAGAAATATTGAACTGGTCACGCGACCATTCTGTGGAAGATGGGTTACGGTACACCAGCGTATGGAACAGCGCTGCCGCGCAAACGCGAGATGTTAGTTCAGCACTCCTTTCCGGCATTCAGAAACGCATTCCCACGTTTGAAAATCTCTAGTTGTGTGTTTTTCCATTCCCTATGTTTATTCCTTCGTTTGTCGTCATCTCCTATGTGCAAATAGATGAAAAATGGCTTGACTACGGTTCTTCCGTTACGTCCAATCACAGATTTTTCAGTACACCTGCCATTCCAATTCACCGTATCTCGAATTGTTGGCTCCTTGGCCTAGACCTCGTAGGGAAGAGTGCAGCAGGATCCGTCGACCCTGCGGATCTGATTATTTCTCGTATATTAACAGCGGGAAACGATCTCGATACATTATCCAACTACCCATAGGTTGCGGGTAACGATAATTAATTTAAATTTATGGATACACGCTGGATACACGTTGGGTAATAATCATAACAAGCATTCCGAGATTTGGTGCCTAATTCGGATTGTATACATTATGCATTTCTTCTGGGATTTATGCTGTATCTACAGTGTAATAGTGTTGAACAAAGAATGAGCTAATTTTGGCATTACATTGAATGAGCAGGCGGTTCCTTTATTAGGTAATATTTTGACACTTCTTTTGAAATGATCATGCCTGAAAGAGAGACCATTATAAATATAGGTAATAATTCCATTATATTCCTCTCTGCATCCGCCGAAAGAACATCAGTGGTATAGAGATTCACACCATGGCAACTACAGCTTATCAATCTCAAAAGATCCAGAAGATCTGGCCTCTTCTGAATTGACTATGAAGTTTACAGTCAAGTTCACGCCGGGACTAGGTGAAACAATAATAAACGGATAGTTAACTACCCAGGATAAAAAATGATTAGAATTTGTATCAAACAGTGTGCGCGACTACAGGGACTAACACTTGAAGAACGAGCATTCTTCGCGTATTATTCGATATTAAACAATGTTCTACACCGCTCTTCGATCAACTTAAATTTGGTCTTGGCGCTTTTTTCTGGTCAATCTCACGGCTCATCAATGGCTGGAGAGAGATTTGGTTGAGGTCAATCTTGGCGGTACCTTGGTACTTGAATAGTCGTTCTGCGGTTAGTTGCCGTTCGGTATCTGTTAACAAGTCCATATTTAAGTCCACAAGTGACTCCGGCGTCTCTTCTAACGGTGTCCCAAGGGAGAGACGGAACTATTTATGTTTGGCTGTGCTCCAAGTTGACATTATGTGGCGCTTGTTTGTATGGGCCTCGTGCGGTGGTTGCGGGTCGAAACGCTTCAGCGCTTCAGCGCGCCCATTTGAATGACCATAATGTTCCATAAAGGAGATCTCGATCCAGACCTGAGACCACCAGCAATATTAATCTCGTGTCGAAGGCATTACATACCATGGATGACCGGCATCTCACACAACTTTACGCCGAGTCTTTCAAGGCCCAACGACCACTTTCTCCAACGCCCCCTACAGTATCCGCGCATAAGGAGTTTCAAGGCCAAAGTAACCATAAACTAACTAAGGGGAGAAAACAACGAGAGAAGCCAGAAAAATCTAAAAATCCCCTCTTCGGCCCCGCACAAGATGTTCGCCAGAGTAGCTCCCAAAGTGAGCGCCAGACAGCTCAAGCGCCCGTTATTCGGAGAGGGTCACCCTGGCACACATTGAAAGATCTTTTTACCTGTGATCTTGCAGGCCCCGTCTCTATTGCAGTCCATAAAAAGGGCCCTTCCGAGGTAATCGCGGTCCGTGCATTCTCCAAGGAAAAGGCAGATATATGGCTGCAGGTCCTCCAGCAGACTCAACACCCCAACGTCATCTCTACGACCGAGATCTTCAAGGACCTCGGCATGACATACTTCATTGTTGACGACCTGCCTCTGACGTTGGAACACCTGGTCGCCTGTGATATCTTCCCGTCTGAGCTTCAGCTGGCTTCTACCCTTGTACAGGTATGGATCATCAGTCACAGCAAGCGAAAGGCACTGACTCAGAAAGGTACTTGATGGACTATCACATTTACTGGAAAGGGGCTTTGAACATCAATCCTTGACGTGCTCCAATATCCTGCTGGGGCAAAATGGGATTATTCAAATTGGTACAGGTCATTCCGATCCCACTCTTCCCTTTGCTGACAAACCTGGACAGCCGGTTTGGAGCACTGCGTCGGGCGCCAGCCAACCCAATCTCAGACCCAGACCCTCCGAGCCTTGACTAATGTCACAATGTTTCTCATGCAGAAGTATCTGAAACCAGACGGTGTGATTAGGATCGATGGTACTCGTTGGCAGTCGGAACCCCTAGAGTTCCTGTCAGCAACCGCATCGGTCGCGACCATCCAAGAGTTAAGACAGGTTAGCTCGCCATCTTATCTGCATTCTTGGTATCTTACAATGAACAGCATCCCCTACTTACTAAGCATCGCTGGTCTGCTGGCACGCTGGTCGGGCTTGTTCGTCTCTGCCTCATCACCACACGCACTTTTATAACAAAACCATGGGTGCAGAGTTGAACAAGATATAAGTCAAGGACATGCATTATAAACCCAATATCTGATCGCGTTTATACTTTAGATTACTTGATTCACGTATAATTTTTAGTTAGGTTATCACGCTGAAAGCCAATAGTATTTCTATAGAATTCAGATTAGTTGAAGTATCGCACGTCATACTAGAAAGAGAAGCCACTACGCTAAACCCAAGCACCCGCGACTAACGGAGCAGCGAATCGAAGATTATGCGGTCAGAAATCGGGGATAATATCAGGTATCTTCCTCCTTGCAATGGACTCAGCATCCATTGCCTGCCTTATCTCTTCAGTCATCTGGTCTGTCCAGGCTTCCTGGTCCGCTGCAGAGGCACAAGCTAGTTGATCCTGTCGGATACGTGCATCAGTAATTCCCCGAAAACCCCCGCGGAGATCGGCTATAGACGCTCCAAGTATGATTTTCTTTACCACAGCATCTAAAGAACGCAATAAATGAACAGTTCCTGGCCGGGTTCGCAAGACAAAAGCTATAAAAATATTGAGTTGGGGGACTCTGAAATTCCCGTTGATACTACAACCCGAGTTAGTTGAGGAGAGCGGAGCCGCCGCTAGAGGACATACATAGTGTCTATGGTATCAGCACCATGGAGCAAGACACCAGCTCCCAAGCATGCTACAAGCATCCAACATATCTTTCCTGGTCGCTTATAACATCCGGTGATATTGTCACGCCGAGACTTCATTAGCTCTGGTGCATTGGGCTCCTCAGGGCAGGAGTTGAGAATGAATGTAGCAATGGTAGCCCCCAGCTGACCATGCTTCTCCAGCCAGGTACAGTTGAGATAAAATAAAATGAGTGCGATGCGCTTCGCGAGGCGACTAAGGTCCAGTGTCTTTTTCTTGACAGCTTCAAGCAGTCTATAGTACTTCACGGCCCCCTTTTTACCCTTCCATTCGACGGGGAGATCGAGCGCCTTTAATGAGGGCAATATACCACCTTCGCTGCATTCTAGTAAGGGTTGTAGCAGTCTAGAAGGGTCCTGTGCGAGGAGCCTATCTTCTGCTAAGAGGACCCCCTCAATTTTAATCTGATCAAGGAATTCTGTGCCATTCTTACCAGCCCCGCACAACTGCAGGCATCGGAACTTACTCTGACTCGGGATTCTGGGTCCCTGAAGAGTACGTGACTCTTCCGTCGGGGGAGATTCAACATACGAAGAGGGGGTTGGATAAGATGAAGGAGTGGCATCAGACCCAAAGGGCGTAGCAGGCCCCATGGGTGTCGTTGCCAGGGATGGATAGGGGCTGTCAGTTGATAGTGGTGTGTCAATGGGCTGGTGCTGCGTTATCCTGCCGCTAGAACTGGAGGGTGTCGGATAGGCTGCATCGGACTTGGGGGAAGTCACAGCTCCTACAGGTGTCGCTACATGCTCTGGGCTAGCGGAGTCGGTCGTGCTTTGGTCTTCCGGCAACGCTATGAATTGGTTCCATATTGAAACAAACTCGTCGGCAGCATGGGGACGGAAGTTCTCAGAGTTCGACAATGTGTGATCGCTGGTCAGCGACGAAGTACCAATATAAGCGGGTGGTGTGCAAAGCGAAAGATCTGTGTCATAGTTTCCTACAGGACCAACACATGGTTAGACTAAATAGGAACAGAAAATTAGAGATGGGCACAAACCTAATGACTCGAGAAAGTTCACCTCAGCATTTGATTTGTTCTCCTGCGCCTCGAAGCTTTCGATCATCTTGGACTCCTGAAGCCACTGAAGAAACCAGATTAATTGGTCCACGCTCAGTTTCCGGATATCGTCGAAATCATCTCCGACGGTCCGACCAAGCTAGCAAAAGGTGAGAATATACCACGGTTTGTTCCGGTTGACTGACCTTGCTAAGCTCTGAGTCGTCTAAAAAATCGGGAACTACACCTAGCACTGATTGCTATGGCAGACAGTGAGTAGTTTAACAAGTCCAACAAAACAACGAACTCACGTCTAGTGTAACCGACACATAGTATGTGTTCAGGCATCCATCGCGAAAATTCGAGGATACCCCCGTCTCTGTTTTTAAAATATGCCATCGAATATGGCCACCCTTTTTCGCTCCTTCTAGCACACTCGAACTCTGTATCATATAAAGCGATAGTACCTGTCTCACATTTCTACCAAACCTGTTGACCAACTTAACTCGCGTGAGAATCAACTTTAATAAAGCTGAAGGGTAATATACTTACATCGGCGCAAGTGTCCTCATTCAACCTAAGCACCTGCGTCGGATGAATCTGCGACACGAGATGTGAGCGGTTTAGAACCACGAACAAGGGTGCACTTACAGGAAGGCAGATAGAAAGAGATGGCATTTCAGCGGACCAGCCGCAGAGAGAGTGGGATAAATAAACGAGCGCAGCAGGTTGTAATAAAAAAATGGCTAAGGTTGTAATGGAAGTGATGCTGTTCGGTCGGAAAAGACTGGAAAGGAGAGGGCGGGGATGAGTAGAGGCATTGTGGAAAGGGGGGGGAAGTAGCTTCTATTTATAGGCAGTAGGAGCCAAAATCAGCCTTAGAAAAGTGAGTGTTGCAAAGTTGGGTAAAACGGTCAAAAGTGTTCAACAAAGAGAGCGTCCTGGAGCAGAATCAATGGTCATTGTCAAGAAATCATGGCCTTGGCCACGAGTTCAACTTGCGTGCGTCTTGCTCCACCGACAGGGTGCCGTCACTGATCGGTTCCTGCTGATCAGTCCAGGCTCTCAAAAATACAAGTAAACAGGTACATTTCCATATTAAAACAAAAATTACAGGTCCTTCCCCCATGTTCCTCTTCCTTCTTTCCACAAACTGCCGCTTGAGTCATACCTGGGAGGTTCCCCTCCAACTCCTCTTCCAAGCTTTTTTCTCGCTCTTACACTTGCACTTGTTTTTTTTTTTTTTTCATTTTCCATTCTTTCTTTCCTTTTTTGGTTTTTTTTTTATTTTTTTTTAGTTTTTCCCCCTTCTCTTTTTGCAGCAAAATAAAAACCTCGGGTGTTCACTGAAAAAAGGCCTTCAGTTTCGGTCGACCTGTGAGTGCCCTCAACTTTCTCGGCCCAACTCGGCTTTTGGCCTTAATCAGTGCTCGGCTGATACTCCAACTCTGAGAGCTGTACACCCTGGTGCAGGCACGCTCGTACAACCTTCTGTATGTCATCCCGAAGGTCGTCTGTTACAGAGACTAGCCCGGACAGTCAGCACGTATTTTGCGTGGGAAATTTGGAACCTCACCCATCACTAATGTCCGACCTTGCTCATCCCAAGTGTTGGGCAGTCTCTCAACCTGGTTGCCAGATGCCTCGAGAGAAATAATGCTTTGATAATCAGGCACTTCCTGGTAAATATAAACTCGCTTATGGCGGCCAAATGGTAATCCATTCTGCTCAATGCCGTCGCTGACGTAAATCGAGATATGCAGTATCTAAAATAGTAGTCAGTGTCGGCCATAGGTAGAATCTCCAGACGTCTATTGGATACTCACATAGCCGTCATCCATGATATCATCCTTCAGGAGGTTATTGATTAGAGACAACGCAGGGGTCATCTTGTCAACAGATTCTACCTGCCACACTAAGTGTAGCCGACGAACCTGGGAGGTGCATGTGTTGTAACCGTAGATCATTTTCTTTAAGTATGGAATGGCCACGGCGATCCCAGATCCGCTAGCCAGCAGCAGAATACTCTCATAATTACTAACTTTCTCACTCACTCCATGAGGGCCAGTAAACAAAGCCAGGAAAGAGACCGAGCTCCCCGCAGCAGCAGGGGCATGGCGAAGTAGGTCTGCCGTGAAACCACTGCATGGCTTTACTAGAAGCTCTACTGTATCTTGCTTGCCTTTGGACCACGACGTAACCGTGAAAGGATGAGTCTGCATCCACGAACATAGGCTGACGGAGGGCATCCAGAGATTGATATACTGTCCAGCCTGTACTTTGACCCGCCGAGGCAATAGGACGCGAATATGGACCGCGTTGACCATCAGGCCTTCTTTAGATTCCATCGCGCTGAATGACACGATAGCCCTGGGGGTACCGTTGCCTGCGAAGAGACCGTTATTATACAGAAGGGTTATTAGCTCTAAAAGGAAGGTCAGCACAAAAGTTCCCACAGCAACAAAGAGATATATTTTTGAAGAGGCGCTCTGCAATGGAAGATGCTGCCAGGTCCCATAGACAAAGAGTCCGGCGAGAATTTGGTGTCCTCGAAGAAAGACCTCGTAGGACCATTGACGAAACCATGGAATCGAATGCAGGGCAAGGGCACCCAGTGAGATTGCAGCCTGTCACGGGTCAGCTAAAGCGGAGTGGCAGGAGTCTATGAGCGTACAAGCATAGTAAAAAGATTTTGCTGTTCGCGGAGTGGAAACGTAAAGCCCTGGCCCTGGGCTGCCGTAATAATGTGGAATGATAGCAGGGCAACAGCCATCCAGCCAGTAGCCCGATGAATCTTCCGGCAAGAGTTCCATTTGATACCAAGGAGGTCCGCCAGGTAGGCTAGGTGGATAGTTGATAAAGGGAAAATCAAGTTCACCAGAGCCAACTCACCAGCCCGGCGGCCAGCACCAGTCAACGACTTGATTCTGAAGAAGAGAAGAAAGATGTTGATTGCAGCATATGATAAATGAAGAAACACACCGGCTCTGGTCCATGGACCCAAGAACCGATGCCTACGAATAACAAAGGGTAGCGTCAGATGTTGAGACACAATGAGGGAAAACAAATGTCCACACCCGGCGAGGAGAGAGATGGTCCGGATTAACAAAAGAACAGCAAAAATACCGCCAGCGGTAATAGCATAAATAACTAATGGGTCCATTCTGCGAAAAGGAGAGACGGTTAGGGGAACAAGGCAGCATGAATAAGGGTAGGAGGACATGCAACACAGACACCCTTTATAGTCCATGAAGCTATGGATGAGGGGTTCCGCGCTGAAGTGCGCTGAAGAAAGGCGCCCTCAGCAGACAAACGAGAGCTCCCTCATTTCTAGTCGCCTGATAAGGACTTCAGCCCAAGGCAAGAATACTTAAGAACTCTCGATCTCACGACTTCTGGGGCTCTTCAAAAGCATTCTGCACGGTACAACGTTTGCGAAGCACGAAATGTCTAAGACAGAACAGAAATCTTCCTGGGTCAAGAAGCGTCGTTCAGAGAGTAGCCGAGCAAAGTCACAACAACGTCAGCGACGTAAGAGTGGGCTTTTCAAGAAAGCGGCAGAATTCAGCCTGGAGTGTGAATCCGACGTGGTTGTCGCAATTCGGATCCGGAAAACTGGTCAGACATATATTTTCGATTCATCGTCGCAGGAGGAGTGGTTAGAGGCACTTCCTAGATTGGTACTGTAGGCACCGTGATATTGGGTTTCTACGATACTTCTAACTCCATTCCTTAGGCTGTTTCCTATCCCCCTCCAATCCATCAGACAATAGAGGACATCGTACCCCAGTTCGGGGAGCATTCGCCATCATCTCCGGTTGCCTGACCCAATATGACTGGGCATACAATCGCGGGGCCTAAGCATCATTATCACTTGCTCCTGACCTGCTTCTTCCTTCTCTTGGGAGGTATCCGTTCATAGTCGCAAGTTCCAATCCATGTGCTGGGGGACGCGCGCTTTAAAAAAAGGAGCTAGTCTATATTTAGTTAGATTGCTTCGTTTTGTCTGCAGCACTTCAGCGGCTTCGCAGAAATGATTCGTCTGGACCGTGAGCGACAAGATGATTGGCCGAAATCTTCATTCAGGTCGCTTGCCCAAACTTCAGCCATTCGATCGTTTTTGACGGATGAGATTGGATGAAGGAGAAGGCTCGTGATCACAGGCTCTCCTGGTGAGAATGGGTCAGTGGAGTGCCAACATGTGGGAAACGATTGATTGTCCTCCTATTGGGTGGCCGCCACGGCCAACTATCTAGGATATCTAGCTTACTAAGTG
>JAMAAV010000046.1:0-57395 GCA_023625155.1 Aspergillus sp. B3601
GGTGACAATGACCATAAACCCATTTGCTGCAGGACCAGTATGGCACCGCAGCCAACCTGCCTCGCTACCAGGAAGGCCGAACGAAATTACATAACCAGGAAATAGTTCGAAGCCACCAATTATGAACGACCAAAGTCCGACGCCGCCGATTAATGTGAACAATATCATCCAGAAGCCGTGTCCGATCATTCGGCGTCGAAGGAAGGCCTGTGCTGGCGATGCGCTCATTTTGACTGATGCACAGGGGTCTGGAGTATATATATCCAGAGAAAATAATACTTTGGTCCGGTGAAAAGAGGATGAGATAAAAGGAAACAACTGCGATCCAAAGGAAAGATGGAGTTGGCAGGAATAAGACAGAGGTCCGGCATTTATAACCTTTGGAAGGAACCGAAAATGGGGAGAACTTCCAACTTCCCCGGCGCTCGATGACCGATCTGAGTAGTGATCGAAGCAGCGGAAGGAAACAGGATATGTCCCGTGAACGTTATTAGAAAAGGGGCAATGCTATTGGAAAAGGGGTCATGTGGAATGCAAAGTGTGCGGAACGAAGGCTGTTCAATCCCGCCACCCCATAGCTTTTTAAGTTACACTATGCCCATTTACCAATGAAGCTTCAGCTACCCTCCCAGTAACCGAGCAGAATCTTATTTTTGGTTCCCAAGGCCTCTTCCAGGAATATTCTATTGGCAGGCGCGGAATATCATATCGAGCTTCGGTGGGATTGCTCCACAAACCAATATAGCGGAAAGGGCGGAAGGGCTGCATCTGACAGAAAGACAGGACACAAGAACACGGAATGCTGCAGCTTAAGCTTTTGCTTTGCATACGCCGTGGGGTTCTGGGGATTTACCCCGGAGTATCCCGCAGTTCACAAATACGCCCCGCCAATACTCCACCGTCCCCGGACGCCACTCGCTTGTTGAACTTCCAGCTCCGCAAAATCGACGAGGAGAACCCAAGAGTGCGCTTTCGCCAACGGACCATCGTTCCGCGAAATTCCACCACAACCTTTTGTATATCGTTAGTTTCATTCTATCGTGTGATATAAATTCAATATGAAGAGGCCTCTCAGCAGCAATTCCAACAACAACTTGACCCTGCCTCACAACTTAAGTGTAGGGAAGCGCCGAAGAATTGCAAATGACGCAAGCTATCGAAGTCGATTATGTGGTGGCAGGTGCTGGTGGAGTCGGTATGGCGTTCGTCGACGAGATCGTCACCCACTCCGACGCGACTGTCGCGATCATCGACCGTAAGCATCGTCCGGGCGGCCACTGGAATGATGCCTATCCCTTCGTTCGATTGCACCAGACCTCCACCTGCTACGGCGTAAATTCTACTGAGATGGGCGGTTACAGCATCGATCAGGTCGGTCTGAACAAGGGCTGCTACGAGTTGGCCAGCGGCAGCGAAGTGGTCGCCTACTTCGACACCGTGATGCGCAAGCGCTTTCTACCCTCCGGGCGGGTGCGTTTCTTCCCGCTATGCGAGTACAACAAGCAGAACGACACCGCCGTCTCGCTCGTTACCGGTGCAACACACGAGTTCCGCGCCAAGAAGAAGTTCGTCGACGCGACCTACCTGAACGTCACGGTGCCGTCGCAGCGTGAGCCAGATTTCAAGGTGACCGGCGGCGCGCACGCGGTGGCCGTCAACCTGCTGCCGAAGGTAATTTCGCAGCACCAGAACTTCGTTATCATCGGCTCTGGCAAGACAGGCATGGATGCAGTGCTGTTCCTGCTGACCCACGAGGTCGAGCCGGAGCGCATAACCTGGGTCATGCCGTCGGACGCCTGGATGTTCAACCGTTTCGATGTCGAGCCGGGCCGCAAGTTCAGCGATCCTGTCACCAAGTACGTTATGGGCCTGCTGCAGGCTGCGCTCGAGGCCGAGGACTACGACGACTACTTCAAGAAACTCGTTGAGCGCAAGCTGGTGATGCAGCTGGATCCGTCGGTCAAGCCTGGTCGCTGGCGTTGTGCCACGTTCACCCCACTGGAACTCGAGCAGTTGCGCCGCGTGAAGAACGTGGTGCGCAAGGGCTATGTTGAGTCGGTGTCGCTGACTGAGATGAACATGTCTAAGGGTACACATCCGGCGCCGGCCGATGCCGTGTTCATTGACTGCGCCGCTGATGGGCTGCCCAAGGTCCCGATGGTCCCGGTGTTCAACGGCAATCGCATCACGCTGCAGACCGTCCGCATGTGCCAGCAGGTTTACAGTGCCGGCTTCATCGGTAACGTCGAATGCAATGTAGACGCCGACGAGAAGCGCAAGAATGAGCTGACCCAGCCCGTACCGCTGCCCTACAAGGACTTCGACTACCTGCGCTGTGCGATCGCTAATTGCGTGAACATCTCAATCTGGCTGTCTGAGCCGGTCGTTGTCAAATGGATCAACGAGTCGCGTATCGACCTGTTCAGCCCGATGCTCGATTTCGGATGCGAGGAGGGCCTTGCCAACATCCAGGCAATGGGTCTGCTGATCCAGCAGGCGGTCCCGAAGATGCAGGCGCTGCTGGATGGCCACATGCAGAAGGTAAATGGCGAAGCCGTAGTCGCCTGATATGCCAAAATCCGGGGGATGCTAAACTCGGGTACTGTGAAAAGCGGACCACTTCCCGACAATTTTACAATGCTGGTTCTGTCGACAGGTAGCACGTGTCCTGTCGAATACTTTCAGGGTATACTGTATAGCCAAGCTATGAATGTGAAGCAAAGTGAAGTTTTACACCTTTCATGCATCAACATTTCTCTCTTGTATGACATTGCCACTTCTACAGAATGATTTAAGTCCCAAGAATACGTTTAAGAACCTTCTTGAGTGTAGTAGACTTCGACTGTCCTTCAGTTCTTCTGCCTCTCCATGCAATTAGACCGTCTGGGCGAACAAGAAGAGCCTCTCCCATGCCGAGCTTAAAGATCTCTTCGAATTTGCAACATCATTGCATCTTCGCATCCAAAAACTCAAGATCGGCCAACATGCATAGGGTAATGAAAATATTGGATTAAAATCCACATTGCCCCAACAGAGACGTCCGTCAAGCAGAGACGCCGGTAATTCTAGGCTATGGAAACCGTTCGTGAATATGTCAATCATTACCCCTCCTTCTGACTCCTTCCTCTCAGCCATTACCAGGGGCCTCTCGGCGTAGAGACGGCTAAATAGCCACCACTCCACCTCTGATTGTGTCCGTGACATAATACTTCCCACTATAACTTTGCTAGTCCTCGAGGAAGTGCCCGTATCCGATCTCCGGCGCAATTGCAAGACTCTCCTCCGATGGCCACACGTCTTCACGATTTCGTTTCTTTGTCGAATCCGGCTTTTCGGCGTGGTGCGTGGCCTGGACAAATTCCAGTGTAGATCCATCCTTCACGTAGCCATGACTGGCCACATGGGTGCCACGACGGAGTTGGTCTTCATCTTTGTAACACAGGGTGACATGGGCTCCTAGAGGATCTTTCTGCCGTGTGCCATTGATGCTCGTGGTGTCATGAACTTCAGACCTACACATAATCAGCGCTGAGCAAGTAATCCTCTGTAATTGGAGGAGTTGCCCTTCACTAGATCCGTGAGCCATGGACAACTCTGGCATCATGGACGACGTAGATGGAAACTCATACCTAATAAACACTGCCTTTGGGTAAATCCACCGTAAGTAGGGTGGGAAGAGTACAAGAGACCTTATGATTGATTAAAAATTTTTGCATATAGAGCATTACCCTGTGTGAATCGGCTCCCTTAGGTCAACATGGAAGCACCACCGGTGCCATAGTAGGCCAGAGGGCGCCGCTGTCTTCCGGACATCCAAACCCGGAAATACTGAGACCAGAAGATGGCCTCGTTGAGTTTCGCCCAAGGAATCTCCCACTTACCTGATGGAGACTCAGTGTAGATACTTCCCAATGGCCATGATATCCTCCACCTCGGCTTGGGAGCTGACATTTATAGAGACGGTTACATTTGGTATAATATGGGTGAAAGTACATATGCTGATTGCAGGATTCTATGCGGCCGTCACTGGTGGGCCATGCCATATGCCTGCGTTGGGTGGGGATAAGGTAATCGTTTTGATGAATATACAGGAGTTAGATTTAATAATCGTCACAATATTTAGTTTTTAATAAAATACACGCGTTTTGGTTGTTGTGGATAGCTTCAATTTTTTTAAGCGTTGTCGATTTTGGTGAGGTGAGCCGCTCGGGCGGGAATTACGCCAATAGTAAATCCAAGTTTCATTCCGAAAGCCACCGGTAGTTTCCCGCAGGCGGTTATCCACAACTTGCAAATCCCTCAGGAAAGCCAGCCGCTTCAGAGATGTCGCAGCCTTTGACTGGTACATAACAAATTCAAGGGTGTCCGTGATACTGTGTATACCGGGCAATGCTGTTGTTTACTGTGAACGGCATTACCACCGCGAGTTTCCGCGGCGGGGCTTTAGCTTGCCAGCAACCCGCATGGTCTGAGGAACTCAAAACACCGGACACAATGATAATCCCGGGGATAAACAATTGGAGAGACTTTTTGAAAATGGGCCCTTGCGGCTGGAGGAGGGGTTGGTCAGCACATGGTTAGTAATTGACGTTTGGACCAGTCGAGCGAGGGACATTGGGGAGATCGACAGTACAACTCGAATCTTGTAGGCCCCGAGTCGGACAGAGAAGACACCTTGGTGCACGCCGTGGGCATCTCGGGAGACCTTGGAGGCTGCGGCTGCCCTGGGGATCGGAAAAAATTGTCATGTTGAGCAAGGGGACCCGGCGGTTTCTTTGCTCGAAACAGCAAGCGCCCTGCCTGCTATACAGCTGATAATTAATCTGAGTCGGAGCGGAGACCCTTCGATGCCAAGAAACCCGTAATTTACGGAGTACCGCAATTTCCGGGGTGGTGATTGGCCCCAGGGGCGTTGAAGCCCCGCTCGATTGTCTTCCTCCACGTATCGTTTCAGACCAGTTGGACTGTCTTGGGCAGCTCAGATTGGGAAACTGGTGGCGGTGGAAAAGTTGCAAATTCCGCGATACATCCTCGGCTACCCTTGCAGAACTCTCTGTGTCGGCTTCCCAGAGCGAAATGCGGAACCGCATCGGAATGATTTCATCTGGGTCGCTGGGTGGCCACAACGTAATACCGTGAGCTGCTCCAGCTGGGGTGTCGGTGCGATTCACCAAGTAGCCATAGCATTCCCCTCCTTTCACTCTTTTGCTACCCCGGCAACGAGTATTAATATGGAGGCCTCGTCTCCCCGCTTGGTCCGCTCTGTTTCCTACCTCTCCTCCTAAGATACCATGTCTGACCTATTCGCTACTGTCGAGACCCCCGTCAGCAAATATGAGCAGCCCACTGGCCTGTATGTCGTTATCCCTCCCTTCGTACATAAGCGCGTGCCTTCTAACTATTCTTGCCTCCTAGGTTCATTAACAACGAGTGGGTGAAGGGCGCCGAGGGTAAGACCTTCAAGACCATCAACCCCACCAACGAGAAGCCCATCCTTTTCGTCCACGAGGCCACCGAGAAGGATGTCGACACCGCTGTCGCTGCTGCCCGTGCTGCTTTTGAGAGTTCATGGCGTCAGGTTACACCCTCCGAGCGTGGTCGCTTAATCAACAAGCTCGCGGATCTTATGGAGCGTGACATTGACACTCTTGCTGCTATCGAGGCTCTCGACAACGGCAAGGCCTTCACTATGGCCAAGATCGACGCTGCCAACGCCATCGGCTGCCTCCGCTACTACGCCGGCTGGGCCGACAAGATCCACGGTCAAACCATTGACACCAACCCTGAAACTCTTACCTACACTCGCCATGAACCCGTTGGTGTTTGCGGTCAGATCATTCCCTGGAACTTCCCCCTTCTCATGTGGTCCTGGAAGATCGGCCCCGCTGTTGCCGCGGGTAACACCGTTGTCCTGAAGACCGCTGAGCAGACTCCCCTGTCTGGTCTCTACGCTGCTAAGCTGATCAAGGAGGCTAATTTCCCTCCTGGTGTCGTCAACATTATCTCTGGTTTCGGCCGCGTTGCCGGGGCCGCTATCTCTAGCCATATGGATATCGACAAGGTTGCCTTCACTGGTTCTACCTTGGTCGGACGCACCATCCTCCAGGCTGCTGCCAAGAGTAACCTGAAGAAGGTCACCCTTGAGCTGGGTGGCAAGTCGCCCAATATTGTGTTCGACGATGCTGATATCGACAACGCCATCTCCTGGTCTAACTTCGGTATCTTCTTCAACCACGGCCAATGCTGCTGTGCTGGATCCCGTGTCCTTGTCCAGGAGGCTCTCTACGACAAGTTCGTTGCGCGCTTCAAGGAGCGCGCTTCCCAGAACAAGCTTGGAAACCCCTTCGAGCAGGACACCTTCCAGGGCCCCCAGGTCTCCCAGCTCCAGTTTGACCGCATCATGGAATACATCAACCACGGTAAGCAGGCTGGTGCCACCGTTGCTCTCGGCGGTGACCGCCATGGCAAGGAGGGCTACTTCATTCAGCCCACTGTCTTCACCGACGTTACTTCGGAGATGAAGATCGCCCAGGAGGAGATCTTCGGCCCTGTCGCCACCATTCAGAAATTTAAGGATGAGGCTGAGGCTATCAAGATCGGAAACAGCACCGACTACGGTAAGAATATCTACACCAGTATTGATCGACGCTTTCTTGCTAACATACGCATAGGACTTGCTGCTGCCGTCCACACCAAGAATGTGAACACTGCTATCCGCGTCTCCAACGCTCTGAAGGCCGGGTAAGTGCTTACTTTATAAATTCAAGTCCTGTCTAGCATTCAGCTAACCTTTTTTCATAGTACCGTCTGGATCAACAGCTACAACATGATCTCCTACCAGGCTCCCTTCGGTGGCTTCAAGCAGTCCGGTCTCGGCCGTGAGCTTGGCTCCTACGCCCTCGAGAACTACACCCAGACCAAGACGGTGCATTACCGCCTTGGTGATGCTCTCTTCGCTTAAAAATTTTAGCGTTATAACATGATGACGATATTGCGTATAAAAATTGAATTTATCTCGTGTACTACGGCAACGGTTTCAAAATTTTTATCCATATGTACAATTAAAAAACATACAAGTGGTTTTACGTATCATCTCCCTGAAAATTACTGAAGTCTGCACCACACAATCGCAAAACAGCACTAGTAAACTATCTTGAGCACACCACCCCTGGAACATGGAACCCCAAAAACTCTTAATCTTAATTGAATGTTGGGACGCTCTGCCCCGCATCCAACCAAACCAGAGTCCCAGATGGTTTCAACTCTCAAGCGAACAACCTCCGGGCACCGGGAAAACACCCCGCGAGCTTCCATACTCGAGCTAAGACCTCCTGAATCAAACACCGGATCGTGAAAAGAACTGCCCTTCCTAGTGTGCGTATTAATCAGCTACTACAGTACTTTACTAAGAATTTATTTAGCAGTACGGTGTGTATTAAAATGCCGCACTCCATGTCCAATCATAACACTACTTACTAGTACTTAGTACGCGTGTTAGAATTCCATTTGATAATAACAGTAATGTGGAAATAACTTCAATTCGATCCGTTGCCCCCTTCCTGCACTTAGGCTTAATGACTTAAATCCGTTACCATTGACCAAGGTAGCCTACTTATCTATCTCCACCAGCAGCGGCTGGTTACCCATGCTTCGGAAATCCACTTGGGTGAAGCGTCGCTCTGAAACCCCAAAGGCGGGATCACAGCATAAAAATAGACGGAAGAATACTATATAGAATAGAGCGGCGGAATATGGCCTGGAATGCAAGGCTGATACCCTGGTCGCTATCCAGATTAGAAAGACTGACGAGATATATGTTGGCAATGCTGTTGCTAATTCTCACCAGAAATTGTGCTGCCTGGAAAACCTCCGTACATCTCGTTCAGCTAGCCTGCTGCGTGTAATGGAAGTAATCCATGATCGTCTTAATCCGGGTCCGGGGCTACAAGCTCGAATCAAGCTTGATCTGCTGCGTCTGAGAAGGACATGCGGCTTCAATCTCTTGATATCCAAATGCAACTAGAGCACAAATATTGTCCGAAACCAAAAACATCTATCAGAGACGAAGTGGTCACAGATTGCGGGAAATGGTCTAGCATGTCTCAAAAGATATTCCCTCACACCCTTCCTCGTTTCTAAGATTCCTGGTCCGCGGACCGAGGGGTAGACAATCCGACATGTCATCGGCATGTCTGAAGCTACCTTCAATTTCAGTGGTGGCAGGATTATTTGAATAGAGTTCAATTTGAGACCAAGGGCCTCGCTCATCCAGAGGTCGAACACGTTTGGAGAAATGGATGTTCTGTAATATTGCATCGGTACGTCTCTTTGCATTGCTTCCAGAAGGGTTGCAGTTTCTTGATCGGAAGAAGCGAAATAATGGTCGAAGGGTTGTTAGACTTCCGGCTGTTATACCAAGGCCATCTTCGATGACAGATAATATCAATATGTGGGTAGTTCCGTCTAAACGTATTCGTGTTTAGTATAAATGGCACTCAGGACTGGGGGTAAGGAGGTGGGTCGATAAAATTACTTACACAACTTGTCTGGAATGCGGAAGTCGCGGAAGAAGGGAAGACGAGCCAAAAGAGCACAGCCTGCTCTAAGGGTTCCAGTCAGTACAATATTAAAGAAAATTGCAGGAGAAATATTTGAAAAACTTACATGCACCCCAGGCCTAAGATAAATGCTAATGCAATCTTAGTCTGAGGGGTCTTCTGCAGCTTCCAGACTATAGCAATTGGTAGGAGACCAATGGTGAAATCACATATAGCAGCAAAGCCGGTGTATGCATACCCAAGAGTTATAATGTTTTCAATATCATTGCAGCCCCCATTCCGCTCAGGCTGCCAATAATGGGAGATTGGATGGCATTGCATTAGTAGGATAAGCCAGGTCACAAGGCCCACAACAATGGTCACTAGCATCACTAGGTATAGAATAAATTTGTGGATCTGTTCGACAGTTACCCGGAGTATTGTGATGCAAATTGCTATCCTCCCAGCTGTACAGGTCAACACATAACCAATTTCGCTTAAAAAGAAGCACTGCATGATTAGATGTTAGAGACAGTATTCCATATTTAGATAATCTGAGTGATTGTTACCAGTAGTCCTATCCGAACATTCTCAGGTGGTACGTCGGATGCCTGGCCAATGCCATTGACTGAACCGACCATTGCAGCTACACAAACAACTGTATACAGTGCCTAGATGAACATCAGGTCTTAATACTCTGCGGATAGAGGGAGGATTTCATACCACTGCAAGCAGCATCAAGCCATCATCCCAGCCAAAAGCTTTTATTATTTTTAAACGAACGAAACATCGCAGGCTTACAGTCACAAAGGAGAGGCACAACATCACCAGCGAGACACTAAATATTGCTTTGCCCCAAGTATCCAAGACCATCTCTTCTGATAGAATCTAATTAGAGTCTCGTTGCCTCCCTGTCTCATTCTGTCAAAAATGTAAAAAGAAAGGAGGAGGGGAGACAAATAAAGCGCGGAAGGCAAAGCGAGAGGAAAGAAAAGGCGACAAGGTCAGGTTACTAACTGCGTGGCAGGTTTCCAAGGTCCAGACCAAATTAAAGAACGAAAAGGCCGTTTACCATTATTCCGTTCTTCCGCGGAAATTATTACACTAAATTTCGTAGCCCTCTTGGACATTGACCCTAATCAGGATTGCATGTAATTATGATGACACGCAGATTACCAAAAGCATGCGGGGAAGGCAGAAGGCAACCTTGAAACCATGAAAATAGCTCAGTGGGTGTACTATTATTGGCACGGTAAGTGCCTCAGACAACTTGGCAGAAAATTTTGCCCAGAACAACCCAATAATATTACGCACTGCTGGGGATCTTGCTTCCCAAGAAGAAAAAAAACCATCACTAGATCAAACCTTGAATATCCGAGGATGTTTTGAAAACAACATTATCCGCCAATTTTCCCCAGGTTCTTATAAAAGTACCGAGGGGCATGCCTACAATCCCTACAATCGCATGGTAGCTAACTGGCGCCCCCGAAGCTCGCACCCGAAGGAAGCGTTGAAGGGCGAAGATTCAGGCAAGTGGCGCCCGCGGCAATACGCCATACCCAACCGAGTAGACCAAGTTCTAATACGCCTTGTCCCAGATGACGGAACCCATCTTCAATCTATCTATTCTTCTTGATATTGGGTCATCATACTACGATCCGTTTTGCTTAGGATCCTCCGCCGCTCATAGATACTGTTGATGCTAACCACTGGCCGTCCATCAATATTCGAGCCTGGGATATAGGATCCTTTATACTTCAATGACTAATTGGCAGGAGCACACTACTAATCCAAAGTAGCTATTACACTTCATCATTTCAACAACACGATGGCAATCACCATTGTGTTAGCTTTAAATCACATTTAGACACGATCCAAGTCGAATAGCCTCTACGTCCAGAAATTTGCTAGTTCTTGTGACCCTTGGCCTGGCTCGCAGAGCGGATCCGAAGGGTCATTGTAAAAGAGCTGACTGCAAATAGCACTATTCTCTGGAAGCTGAAGACTTTGTAGAAACTCAGATGAGGTGGGCTTCTCTAGCCCTGGAAAAGTTTCGGTTTCTAGAGCGAAGTGTAGATCCTGGGGCTGAGATTGTGGCGAGGATGACGAAGAATGGAAGGGCCGAATTCCGCTGTCAGACGATATAACATCACCAAACAGCCCCTTGACAAGAGCCCTTTGATGTTTCAGCCGAGATTCACATCGTCGTTTCGTGTATTCATCGCAAGCATTGTGGAGCTCTTGAACAATGTGAAGACTCCACCTTGCCATTGCATCATGGGATTCGAAGCGGTGTAGTAGCTTTTCAGCCAAGCGCATCGCCTGGCTTAAAGGAAACAAATTGTCCAATTCGGCAAAAAAACCTATTCCTAGTATAAGAGCAGCGTTCAAGATGGAGTTGATTATAAATGGTAGTCGCTTTGGTAATTTCTCCGCGGTCAAAAGACTCTGTAGTAGATCTATGGTCAAAACAGCGGAGTTTACCGAAGCATGAGCCAGCAGAGGATCATATGGCGATGGCGGTGATGGGTATATGCCATTGACGGTATCAGAATGCACTGAATGGGAAATATTGGCGACGCGTTTTTGGACTAATTCCAGAAGATATGGACGAGTGATGAGCATGATAGTCCAGTAATAGGCTTCTTTGAGATGGCAGAGTCCAATATTTGGTATCTTCTTCTTAGATTGGCAGCCAAAATATTCATCCAAGGCGATACGGTCCGCTAGTAATCCCTCAGGAAAATGCGAGGCCCACTCACGGTGATGTCGGCTAACATGCTGCAGCACTTGGGGAGACACCTCCTGCTTGGCGTAGATCCCAATAAGGATCTTCTCAAAAATATAGCATAGATCAGTAGATGCTGAGTATTGTTGCCGTGACAATGTATCACGAGTCTCTGTGGTGGATGGATGCTGCCCAAGATAGGAGCTGAGGAAAAGATCTAACACCCGTATAACTTTCCATATCCGTTCCCGTTGGGTGACCTCCTCTGGCAAATAGAGATCCAAAATATCAGGCTTATGGATACCTAACGAGTGCGCAGCCTGTATAGCCACACTAAGATGCATCTTGGCTGCGATAGGACGCGTTGCATTCAGCAGATACGCGGCAATGGACTGGCGGGCCACTTCCGAAGCGGAGACTGGGGAAATTCTATGGGAAATATTGGCCACACGATCGAGCTCCATTAGTCAGCTACTGCCATCTCTCAGGCAGCTCGTTGCTTGCTTCGTGATGACTAAGCTCTTAATGTTTTCACTCCCCGTGCATACCATTGGGAAGCACAGTATTTCAATATGCAGCGAAAAGTTCCTATTCAACGCCTAAGGCAAGAACAATATCAAGGTTGGAAACGACGCACCGTTCAGGCCTGCGACACCTGTCGGCATAGTTTGTACCTTGTGACTCGGCGCTGCGGATCCATTTTCGCCAGCCTCTTGCTTTTGCTTCCTCACGTTAGATGCGAAGTATGTAGAGGTCGTCCACTTTGCATGAGGAATTTGTATTAACCAATTAGATATCACTGGGCATCGTGGATTGCATCTAGGTCTGGGAGAAGGAAAAAAAATAAAGCAGGGTGTGTCATCGATCGCCAGTCATACTTGTAATTCAATCTTGAAAGTGTTATTACTGTTTTAAAAAAGTTTAATCTATTCATAAATAAGGCTAAAAAGAAAAGGATATTTATTGCTTCACTTGTTCCTTGGGTAATACCTTTGCCCATGGATGCTCCACCTGTCCGTATATCATATCGCTCAACCATCCCTTAATCTTTCCCGTGATTTCGGCCGGTGTGCCATCGGGGCCAGTTAGGATTTTGATATCTTCGTGCAGTGATAGATCAAAGAGATTGGAGTAATAAAGGTCAACTTGTCAGCCGTTGATCATCCAGACAAGGTGAGGAGCCAGAACTTACAGCTGTGCCAGCGGCAAACGACTCCAGGAGCCGACCTTCTGCATTAGCCTCCTGGATTTCAACTATGGTGAATTTGCGCTTGGTGACTTCCAATTCATTCTTCAATCGCTCTCTCGTCAGATCATGGCGGCCGCGCCGGGTAATACCATTCAGGATCAGCTGGTCATCCAATGGAGCTCTGATGAGCTCCTTCTTTCCTTGCGTTTCCAGACAACGAAGAAGTTGCTTCCGCCCGCCTCGGTACAGTCGCCTTCAGGGCCATACAGCCATAGAATCTGGTGATAACCTTGACGATAGGCCTCTTGCATGGCCTGCAACGACGGTCCATAATTGGCTCCACCTTTAGCGTAGCCAAATCCGCCAACCCACGAGCGTACCACATCCTTAGGATTCGTCAATAGGTGCTTTTCGCCAGCCGGTGCATCCATACGAGCCATGTATCCGACAATAATGTACAGTAGAGCTGCCGTTGGCTTTGCTACACCGATCTGGGAGTCTGTGTTAATGACTGTCGGACGCACATATAAAAGCTTTCCAGCCTGGCTCTCTGGAAGCCACTTGGCACCGTCCACCGAAACCAGCGCATAGATAAGTTTTCCAACTCGCCTGGGTCGAACTAAGGTAGGGAGATTCGCTCGGCTGACACCAAGAGGCGTCGAGAATTGCAGTCGGTTCGAAACATTCGTAATTTTCTGTCGTGACCTCGGTAGGCTTTAAGTCCGTCGAAACACTTGTAGGCATAGTGAAGGCAGGATGCCGTGGGAAGAAGACTAAAATGCCCATACAGCTTCGGTTCCGGGGCGGTCCAGCCACAATCGACATTCCAAGATGCAACAATCATATGATCGGTGCAGATTTTTTGCTTGCTCTTAGCAAAGAGTATCGGCACCTCGCACCTCTCGGGGAGTGGTGGTGTATTCATATCTCAATTGAGATGCGTCGAGCGGTTAAATAGATTCCATCGCGGAATGTAAATTGAGAAGATCAAGGGAGCAATGGAAAGAACTGGTAGTAAAAATAGCTCTGTCCTTTTTTACTCTTAAAGGCCAGCCCCGGCCACAGCTTGCTTTTCAGGGCACAGCAAAAATCAACATCACCAGGTATTAGGCAGGGCGTGCAGACGCGCCCTAGGTCGCCAGTGAGTCCAGATGGCGCTTCGGCCCAGCGTGTAAAATGCCGAACCGGAGGTGTAGGAGAGAAACCTGAAGAGTACAAGGATCTAGACCACCAATTATTCATTCTGCATCAAAACTTATATTTCAAAGAGTCAATGAACTCCTTATTGATAGCTTCCTGTATGCCGTGAAACCAGAGATTGGCCATCTTATCATAGTGTTCATCATCGGGATGTATGCGTTCGAAAATCCGAACATGCGAGCAAAGATCAATCGTGCAAACGCGCTTGCGTTGCTCCCGAGACTCAAGCATTATTAGACGGCTATCCTTGAGTGAAACCGTCGATACAGAGGATGGTAGACAGCGATGGAGTAATAGGAAAGTCAGAGATATCTATGTAATAGTTATGAAGGTCCTAAAACATATTAATTATACGATATCTTAATAATATGAATGACAGTTTCTCATTTCAGGTCTTCAAGGCCTGAATCGCCAGATTGTACGCAGTGTTTTTCGCTTTTTCTTCAGCTGTTCCGGGTTTGCACATCTTATCCCATGCATGGTTACAATTTTCCATCCTGTAATGGAGGACATGATCTCCATGCACAGACTGGAGTTTGTGTACAAGCTCTTCTGCTTCGTTGCAAAGGTTATCCAATCCACATGTGATAATGAGGATACGTGGTGGAAAGCTTTCCGCCTGTCCGTAAAGAGGTGATATCCGAGGGTCTTTTAGATCCGCCTTCAGAGGCACGTAGCAATTTGTAAAAAACTTGGCCAGCCAGGGTGGTATGACAGGCTTTGTATTTTCCTCAGGTGGACTCTTCGTACTCGGGTCACTCTTAAATTCCGTAGGCGGATAAAAAGCCACTACCTGACGGAAAGATCCTTTAGGAAATAATTGGGAACTTGCTACCAGAGCTAGAGTACCCCCTGCACTGAATCCTGATAGCGAGAGGTGGCTCAGATCAAACTGTTCGGGTTTCGACAAGACCCAGTTGACCACATCCTCCAGATCCTGTATAGCGGCGGGGTAAGGATGTTCGGGAGCAAGGCGATAGGCGATGTCAAGAACCGTGTAGTCAGTTTCGCTTGCTACTTGGCAAGCGAATCTGTCGTCCGTGCCATGCCATGGGATCACAAAGCCGCTCCCGTGGAGATTGATGAGCACGGGCGTCGGCTTGTTGGCCTTGGAGTGATACACATGTATTTTGATGCAGTGTCGCTTGTCGCGCCCGGGTAACTCCTGGACTTCATCAGGTCGAGCAGAATTGCCATTGAAAAAGGCCCGAAGAGCGAATGAGCGGATAATAAACGTCGATAGCCCGCCCAGGGCGGATGGTGAGATACCCATAATAGAGAGGAAATGCCCAGAGGATATCTCAGGAGATAGTTTATGACTTAGCTGAGCCAGCCTCCCACCCAGCTCCCGAGCCTCCGGGGTCTCCGAACCTCCGTAATCTAACGTGCTTTGCCCACGGCCTAACCTTTATTGGTTCCCTACGGCTGCTGCTCAATCCGGAAAATATCTCTGGATATCGTAGGCTCGGAAAGGCCACACCAACCCAGGGGTTAAAAAAGATGTAATCAGTCGAAACGTACGTCTCAATGAGGGCATTACTGTATAAATTAGATGTTATAATTGACTCCCACAACCCAAATCTAGGCAATTCAGCATTTCAATGCTGAAAGCGACAGTTAAGGAGTTTTGTTGGCGCTTGTCACTAATGGTTGATTGAGCCAATCCTTCGAGCCCTCCCCCGCTCCCCGGGTAGCTTAATCGGCAGCTCGCCGTACGATCTTCGGAGTCCACGACGGCATCGGTCCGCCGAGGCACCGCATTGAGGTTGTATTGATTTCAGCTCGGCAAATTTCGAGTTGTGGCACCGAGATCCAACGAACACTTTGCTGGCGAAAGCAGCCTTGATGACCGAGTTGTCATGCCTTTAACAGAAAACATCTAGACATTATTCGTCTATGTAATAGAGGAGACAGTTAGCTTAACTATCTCGGTCTGTCAAAACTTTGGCAAAGGATGATCTAATTCATTACGAAACCATCCGATTTCACAAAATGGAACATCCTGTCAACCCGGGGGGGGGGGGGGTGGGGGTGGGAGAACTATCATCACAGTTTGTTTTCACTGGAATTTATTTTCACAACGCAAAATTGCTAAAAATACGAAACAGGAACATGGGAAGGAGCCGAGGTTCAAGCTTGTCAACCTACCCATTCCAGAGCCAGGGCCATCGGATATCCTGGTCCGGCTGTCCGCAACAGGCGTCTGTGGAACAGATGTAGCCTTGGCCGTGGGCGCTCTTGGTCCAACTTGTCGCATTCTAGGCCACGAGGAAGTTGGAAGAGTTGTTAAACTAGGTTCCTCTCTAAACGAATCATTAATAAGGGTGGGCCAAAGTGTTGGCATTTCGTTCCTTCGTGATGCCTACGGTATCTGTCAAATGTGCCTTCGATGGTGGAGAGACCCGATGCATGAGAAAAATCCATTCAGGTAGACTCGTCGATGGTACTTTTGCAGAGTACATGGTCCTCCCATACAGATACCTGATTACCTTGCCTGAAGGACCCGCGATTTCCGGTGCTGGAGGGGGCGTGGGCAGCCTTGGGATCAAATATGGACGCGCAGTGGGCTACAGAGTGTTGGCAATCGACTTTGGGAGTAAGAAAAGGCAACTTTGTCTTGACCTTCAAGCGGAAGCTTACTTGGATTTGGAGCATGAGAAAGATGCCCCTGCGGCTGTCAAAAGAGTCAGCGCTGGCTTGGTCACTTCTGGTGCCGTTAAAGCCTACCATGATGCTTTTAAAATGCTGTTATGCCGCGTGTGCAGGTTGCCGCGCTTGAAGATATACCTGAAATTATGATGCCTCGCACGTTTCAGCATGTAAGTGCCACAGCCGTCTCTCCTGAAGTCGCCTTTTTGTCGGCACATGAACCACTTTCGCTGATTCAAGCTCAGGCCACACACAAATACGTGGTTAAGATGAGTTGATTAGAAGTCATGGCAATGTACTACAGATGGTAGAACCAAGCTGCAGCCATGAACAGGCATGGTCTGCTTTCACGAAAGCAATTTCCCTTTAAAACCCCAGCTTCCGCGACCCAAAATTTTGGTTAAATAACTAATAGGTTAAAACAGCAAAGGGAAGTTAGGGCGTTGTTCTAACTTTCCACCCAGCTACATAAGATGGTGGGTAAAAAGGACTTCGTTTATCACAGACCGTGGAAACAGAGCATTATTTACTGTAGTGAATCAAAAAAGGCCAATTCAAAGATAATAGGCCACTGATGGTAACATTAAAAGAGAATACCTGATTATGGCGACCGTCTATCATCATTAGCCTCCGCTATATCAGCAGTATTATAGTCCCATTTTTGGAGAGTAGAGCTCCGCAGACCACTATACATTTAAAGGGTTTTACCCTTCCCTTATCTGCAGACTTATCACTTGTAGGTGTGCATAACCTGCGCAATAGACCAACTTTCTAGAGCATGAGGGCCCCATTCGCCCCCTACGCCACTTTCCTTGTGTCCCACAAAGAAGCCTTGCGGGACCAGCTTCGCCCAACTGTTAATAAAGACAGATCCAGCCTCAATCCTGCGGCCAATCTCCTTCGCCTTATCGACATCATTACTCCAAATTGAGGATGCGAGTCCGGTATTACTGTCATTGGCGCGGCGCAGAACCTCGTCAATATCACTCCAAGGCTGGACAGGAACGATTGGGCCTGCGGCGACGACACAAATTAGTAACAAAAACCTTATGAAGTATGAAGCCACGTTATACATCGCATCAAAGGTGGAGAAGGACTGACCGAAGGCTTCTTCCTGAACCAATTTGGCATTATTGGGAGGATTATCAATGATAGTAGGTTGTATGAAAAACCCTTGTGATTGTGAGACGGAAGAACCACCAGTGACGAACTTGTCACCGCGGTCCACGCTTTCCCTGATCAATCCTTTAATTTGGGAAAATTGGGCTTCATTCTGGCACGGGCCAATGTCGACTCCTTCTTCAGTTGCTGGCCCAATCCTGAGATTTTTAACCGCAGCGGCCATGCCTTCAATAAACGGCTCGTAAATGTCTTGGTGCACGTACAATCGTTTTGATCCAACGCACATCTTATTTGAGCGGAAGACTGTTAGTAAGGGAAGTACAGGTATTAAAGAGGGAAATACCTGGCCAGTGTTGAAAAAGGCGCCCATAACTACCTGCGGCGCAACTTTCTGAATGTCAACATCTGGAAAGACAATTGCAGGGTCATTTCCGCCCCTGTTATAGAGCATATTAGTAACAAGGCAGAGAGTAAGCATGAAAAGCCTTTGTGGGCCACGAACAACTCAAGAGTGACATGTTTTAGAGTTTTCGCCGCGGAAGCTAAAATCTTCTTCCCTGTATTGATGGAGCCGGTGAATGAGATTTTGGCAATGCCTGGATGATCCACAAGCAGAGGTCCGAGAGAGTTTTCACCACTCAAAACCTGCAGCACCCCGGGCGGGAGATATTTTTGCGCAATTTCAATCCATTTGATGACGGCGTATGGGGTGTATGGCCTACAGATATTTGTAAGTCATCATCCGAGCCAATGGGAGTAAGTCCATACGATGGCTTGACTATCATTGTGTTGCCAGCTATCAAAGCTGGAGCGAGCTTTCCAGCAGCTGTCTCTAATCAGAACCAAGGTGTCCTGTGGTATCTGGACATGTTACTTACTTAAAATGAGGGGAACTGGGATTATTGATTAGAAAATGGGATGCTCATGCTAGCGGTTTATCGAAGATTAGGTTCAACTCACAGTTCCACGGTGTGATTGCTGCAGTGACTCCTACAACTCCCCATCAGATCAGACCTTGTTTAAGTTACGACTATAACGAACCTATTGGCGCGTATCGTGTTTCGATGACTTTCTCATCATCTTCATATCTCTCTTCGGGAAGGGAGAGGGACGCTATGTAGTGTCAGCTCGGCTGGATTTTTTGAATAGCGGAGACTAATACTGTGATAATCAACATATGCTTTTGCCGTATGAATCTCGAAATGCGCAAGAGCTCGCTATAAGAGTGTCAGTGTATGATTGATTTGACATTTTGTCAGAATCTAATAGCTTGGAGTGATTAGCCATACAGGTTTGCCACTTTCTTGAATTAAAATATCGGCTATCTCCTTCTCGAGCGACATAAATTCATTCATCCACGAATTTATCAGCTCAACCCTTGCCTCCTTTGAAAGTTGAGACCAGCCAGGGAAGGCGCGCCTTGCTGCTGCAACAGCGTCCTCAACATCTTCTGCTGTGGCTATCGGCGCGCCCCAAAGCTGTTCGCCGGTTGAAGGATTAATTCCTTTGTATGTGGAATTAGAGAAGCGCAAATTACCATCAACGACGTTTGCAAAGGACGAAAACGAGTTGTCTGGAATTTTCGTCGTGGGTGGCTCATGTCGCAGAAGACCGGTCGTTGTATGGAGACCGCGGTAACCCATCTCAGAGGCACTCCCGGCGTAAGGGAAGGACGCTCCTGCCATTCGGAAAGATCTAGCCACGCGTTGCTGCAAGATCAAGGATTGGGTTCTCAATCCTATTCTGATCATTTTCATTGTTTTTGGTTGGTAAAAGGTTCGAAGCTCGACTGGTATTTATGCAATACGTGAGAAAGCACAAACAGCTACTTCGGTCACTCGGCATTTCTCGGCATTGCTCGGAAACAAAGACCACATCAAGAGGACGTCATATTACAGCGCCGGGCGAGCGGCCCGGATCTGACTGGAATTGGTATCGATTGCGCAAGACTGTGTGTATATGGTCGGTTCTACAATAGGCTGTCCGCATTCCTTCCAATAAGCAGGTCCTTGCCTAATGCGCATCACTTGCATGGCTGCCTTCATATTACCGAGCTCCCAAGGCTCGTTATAATTACACTGCCATTGCCGTGCCACTTGCCGGGCAACATGAACATGACTAAACCTTCTCACTTCATTCACTTCGAGCGGCATGTTGCTCGCAGATCAAATTGGATTAAGGTCTGTCCTGACAAGAAAACCTGAAATGTCGACGCTAGAATATTATGAATTCTAAATGAAAGCAGGGATGCATTTGAGTATCATGGGAAAATTGGCCGCTTCTGGGATGCCCCGGATCTCTGCAGAAATAGCTAACCTACCTGCTCCGCGGTCTCGAAAGCAGCACCAGCAAGCGCTATGTTTTTCTACCTTTGGTACAGAAACGATGACTAGATATTATAGGGCATGAACCAATCTTTTTAGTGTGGTGCCCAAGTGCATAGCGAAAATGTGTCGCGTGTGTGCTAATCAATGCAAAAAAATAATATATCGAATAAATAATACGTGTAGTGGTTGGGGGTCAGGACGAAAGAGTGCAACGGAAGGTGTTACCAAAGACAACATGCAGAACAAAAATGTAGGCAAGGTCAATTTGGCCATTATTTCAAAACAACGATAATATTGATGTAGCTGGTTTCTATCCACTCATACTTGTGTAGATTGGTTAGGTAGATATCTACGCAAACTTTCCAAATCCCATAGCTTCCCAATTACCCAGCACCTTCGCCTTCAGCTCCTCCGGATAAGAGTTCTTGAAATCCGCAGCTTCCCAGTTCTTCCCCTCTGTATACTCAATGGGCAACAAGGCATCAGAAACAACCTTACCACCACGAACCGGGGACGCGCTTCCGTGCGCATTATATGGAACCAGCGGGAACGCCCGGACATTATCAAAGAAAATCTCGTCCGTGCCAGGCCTGCATCTTGTCGAAAATGCCCACATCACTTCCTTGTCATCATACACATCGATATCATCTCCAACGAGGACAAGACGGTGAATGGTGTAACCGGCTTTATGGTTAAAGATAAGGTCACCAACCTTCTTAGAGAATTGTTTGGACGTTGTTTTCAGTTCTCGGAGTTTGGCTGTGTCAATACGGAGAGCAACCCAGGTCACCTGGGAGACGAAGGGGGCGAATGCATCAAGAACAGGGCAGTCGGCTTTCTGGCATAGTTTGCGGATTTCGGCGGCGGCGAGGGAGCCGATCATTGTTTGCTATGTATATCAGTACGAGCTGTCTGTATGCCTTCGTTTGGGTAACGTACGGTTTCATCCGTTAGTTTTCCACAAGAGCTCATCGGTAGGATGGTGTTGTTTCTGTACGTTATCTTGTTAACCTTGTATTTCGGCCACATGTGGGTGTCCCCAGGGAAGACGTAACTGATTTCCATTAGTATATGCAGATGCAGTGCTCTACCAAAGGGGCGACTAACCCGTGCATCTCCCCAAAGGGGCCCTCTGGACCTGTCTCAGTGATCGACAGCGTTCCCTCGAGCACTATTTCGGAATTCGCTGGAACATAGAGATCATTCGTGTCGCACTTTGTGAGCTCAATGGGTTCGCCAACCATGGCCCCTACATATTCGGCCTCAGTAACGCCATCCGGGATAGGCATACTTGATGCCATGATCGCAGCCGGAGGTACACCGAATGCTAAGGCCCATGGAACGTCACGGCCTTTCTTCTTCCACATCTGGTGGATCTGCCAGATGTGCTGGGGTTCAATGACAAGACCAGTTAGATGGTTCTTATCATGCACCATGGCACGAGCAATAGACCAGTTCGTCCATTTACCGTCTGGAGACTGGACAATGTGCATTCCTACGTATCGAGGATTAGCAAAAATACTCTCGACGTTTGATGGGGGTTTCCTACCGTAAGTCTGTATATAGGCCCCGCCGTCCGATTTGTGGATCCAAGGTACAGGAAGCTGAGTGAGATCAATCTGGTCTCCTTCAAGCGTGTTCTCCTCGCAGAGACCGGTTGGGACAATAGTCGGTGGGATGGGAGGCAACTAATCGGCGGCAAGCATCTTGTCCAGGATGGCGCTCATACTTGCCGTGGGAGGCAGAGCCAAATGTCGCGCCAGACGGCCATATCTTTCGCTTGAAGACTTCCTTAGAGATGCAGGAGCACCAAGGATACGGAAGAAGCCATCTTTAGCGCCAACAAGATTATTGAACAGTGGTGCCTTTTCGTCATTTTCACATACCAGACGAGTTATGGCGGCGGCCTCTAGATTCGGACTAACAAGATTGTTGATTTCAATGAGATCATTGTCGGCCTTGAGGGTCTCGACAAAGGACCGGAAGCAGAGATGGGGAGCAGTAGAAGACATGTTGCTCAGGCGATGGGTACGTTTGATTATCCAATTGATTCGTACAGCTTGAGGAATCTGTTTCGTGTTGCAAGAAAATCTTTTATATCATGTCACCGATGCGAAAATTCTCTGGCGCCGATAACTACTCGCGGATCACTGTCGGAGCTCGGAGCCTCGGGAGTAATGAAATATCCGAAAGAGCCAGTCACTGATCTTGCGGTGTCTTTGATTTAATAATATTATAATTGGAATCCACAGCAACATCTTGAACACCTCTATTTACGGGATTTTTCGCGACACAGATAGCCATGTAATTGTGTTAAGAGGTTTCTTGGTTTCCAGGTTCTGAGCATCATGCCACTGCAAAGGTTCTTCATGATCCATACAATACTGAACTCTGAACTCCATCTTCTCCGTACTTAGCAGGAAACGACAGAAGATACTGAATGTACAGAATTACAAAGGAAAGTGATTAATTTTTTTTGGGGGGGGGGGAGGGGGGTGTAAAAGAATTTAGAAAATATGCTGGCTCGTCGGAATGTACTCCATAGTTGTCAAGGCATATCTGATCTCTGGTCATGTTGCAACAGACCCGCAGTGCGCCGACAACCCCGGAAGTCAACAATACTCAGGGCCGAAGATCTACCGTCTTTACTAATCTTCAAGAGGAAGATGTAACGTAATTCCCAAGGGAACCGGCCACCCAAGCGAGTCGGCCATCTCTGTATCCCATATAAAATATCATGATATTAAGCCTGATAATCTTAACAACCAAGAAATTTAAATTATTATTATAATTAGATTAAGCTATATATACCTAATAGAATATAGTATACTTTTTTTTAGACTTAAAAATATAAATTAGCCTGTAATATCTAAATCTTTTAAATTACTAAAAATACAGTCGTAATTTATAATACTTATAGTAATATTTATTTTAGCAGGCTAATATCTAAGATTCTAACTTTAACTTATTTTAAAAGCCTAATTACCAAGTTATATATTTATCTAATGACTGGTTGTTAAAATATTAGAGGTTTAAAAACGTGCTACTTGTATGGTATATAGATGTGGCCGACTCGCTTGGGTGGCCAGTTCGCTTGGGAATTACGTTACCTCTGGGCGTGATGTCGATGGGTGACTCATCGTTCAATGACTTGTTTCCCGGGCTAACTTACCGGTGAGCGCTGTCTACTCAATATGAGACAAAAGATTGACATTTTGACGGCTCCCAAACAAAATTAATTTCTCACTAGTGAGTTGCCTTGACTCCATTATGGACAATATGTATTGGAGACGAGGCTTGAGTTTCTTTGCGGATTACAGTTCCGGTATTCAATGTCCCAGGTGAGTAGTGGAGCCCATCACCATTGATCCACATATTGACGTCATGACCTACTGGGATTGATTTCGGTGCTTCTTCGGGATTCGGAGCCTCGCAATCAGGCCGAATCGGCACAATGCAGTTATCACTTGCAAGGAGCCGGTCTCCCGGCCCTGGTGATCCTTGAAGCCACTGATCGGCCCGGGACTTCGCCTTCATAGCCCATACGGGTGATTGCCTATTTATAAGGGTTTCTTTCCAGCAGCGCGTAACTCTCAGGTCACATCAGACCGAGCACGAAAGAAAACATCTCTACCTAAGTAACATTCTTTATTCAAGATATACTTCATACCATTAATCAAGATGTTACACAATCTCCTTGGCAATTCCGGCGCAACAACACCACAGTCGATGAGACAGTCTCCAGAGCTAGATTCCGAAGTGTATACCACTCAGAGCGTGCCCATTCCGTCGCCTAGACGGAGAAAGATCGTCGTCGCAATGACAGGAGCCACAGGCTCCTTGATGGGAATCAAAGTCCTCATTGCTCTCCGCCACCTCAATGTGGAAACACACCTCATAATCACCAAATGGGCTGAAGCAACAATTAAATACGAAACGGACTACCGCCCTTCAAATGTTAAGGCTCTAGCAGATTATACTTACAACATCAATGATATGGCTGCCCCGGTATCGAGTGGGTCTTTCAAAACAGATGGGATGATTGTTGTACCATGCAGCATGAAGACGTTAGCAGCTATTCATTCCGGCTTCTGCGATGACCTTATTTCTAGAACAGCAGATGTGATACTTAAGGAGAGGAGGAAGCTGGTTCTTGTTACTCGCGAGACGCCGTTGAGTGAGATCCATATAAGGAATATGCTGGACATCACAAGGGCGGGGGCGATTATCTTTCCGCCCGTGCCGGCACTCTATGTCAAGCCTGCGTCTGTGGAGGACTTGGTGGATCAGAGCGTGGGGCGGATGTTGGATCTGTTTGATCTTGACACCGGGGATTTTGAGCGGTGGAATGGGTGGAAGAAGGAAAAGTCATAGACTCTCTTCGTCATAGTATTCTCTTTATAGTTTAGCACCGACCCGATCAGTCCATGTCAAAGCTGCCGAAAATTAGTCCCGATCGTTGTAGTAAAATACTGTCACGCTTTGCTTAACGGAAGCACTCTCGCCAGCTGGTGTGGGAGAAAAAGCTGCCCTGGTCAAGGTTCGTCGATCCGGATAATTCGCGTTTGTCGCAAAAGATCTCGGCTCCTTGGAGGCACTCGACGCAGTGACCGTGCTAGCGCACCATAAACATTACCTCTGATAACTGGGGCCAGTGCTCTTGCTGTCTAGAAGAGGTCGCTGCTCTGTTGCAATTCAGAATGGTAGAAGTGCTTGCCCTCCTACTATCTGCCTGCTTATTTCTCAATGAAATTTGATCCCTTGCTTCTTGAATTAATATACTAGTTATAGGAATGATATGGCGTAATAGTGCATCTTCGAGATACCTAGGTTGGATGGTCTTAATTGGATATGGTTTTAACAAATGAGAGCAAATCGAGATGTTTCGATGCAGGAACAACCAAGTTACGTGGTTTCGGATACAAGCAAACATTGACATTCGAGAGTCCGCTGCCGAGTGAGTGGAGATTATCATCCGGGCTGATAGGCTGCGTGTTGAAGAATAATTGAGCGGGATCGGTTGAAAATAAACCATTGTCAGAGTTTATGAGGTTCGGTCTATCGAAGATGGGCGAAGATTCTGCTAAGATCACAATTAAGTCCGGCAGAGTGTGCTTGGCTGGTATCGTTGTTGTTCGAGCCAGTAAGTGACATGAAGGGTTGATCAGAAGATGGCTTACATTGTGATCCTCAAGATCTTTGTCCTGTAAGCCAGACGGGGAAATGTTTTGGATGATTTGAGATGGCTTGGATCTAACAAACAAATCGTTCGGGACAAATCGCCCACTACACTCTTCGAATTCAAATATGGCATTGGAGTTGTCTAACAGGAGCTGGTAAGCGTCGCCAAAATATAGAATTACAATCTCATGATTCAATTGGTGTTGTTTAAGATGTTCTAGTCGGCCGAATGACTTGGTAATTGGGGAAGTCACAATGGTGTCTACCCCATCTTTCCACACATTCTGCGAGGATTTGTATTAGTAGACGCTCACAAATAGGACATTCAAATGAGAAATCATGGTCCCAGGACCTGGTCCTAATATTGCCGAATCACTTCCCCTCTTGCGAGGAGTCATGATTGGAACTTTGTTGAACACAAACACCATTGACCAAATTGCATGCCCGCAGAGTCCTCATACCGCATGGAAGGTCAGATAATCTAAAGATTAATGCCACCGAAGTGTCCACTGTGCTCATGGTTCGTTTGCGACACTAGTCGGTGTGCACACGGGGATGTGGGGCCTCATCTCACCTTTCTACAGGGAACGGACCCACAGACTGTACAACACTTCTCCCCGCTGCCACACCTTATCAATGCCGCAGACCTAGGCTCGACTGAGTCTAAGCTAGGCCTCTGCACGGGACCGGAAAGACCTCAACCAAGACCACACCAGTCCGGCCCGCGCGGTCTTTGCCTTGAGACCGCTGGGCGGTCCTGCGGTCCTCTAAGTCTGACAAATATAAAAAACCCCGTGATATGCATATTTTATACAGAAGTTACCTGTATTTTTGGGTATTTTGTATTCAGTATATATGTAATTTTAGAAGATTTTGTTATGGGAACTCCGCTGGAGCCCTACTATCAACTCTGCCCTAGGCAGCGTTTCTAAGATGTTGGCCTCAGGCATCAAAGATCACGTGTTCACCCCTATTGGCCATGTTAGAACTCCAACAGCCCCCTGTATCCTGGTTCTTCAGCTATTCCATCGTGTATCTAGTACGCAACTAGCTCGTTCCGGGCCTTGCGCCTAATAGATTTAAGATAAACATAAAGGTTAATCTTTTATTTGGCATCTATTCATATCTGTCAAAAAAGTGAGGGTTGATTGGTTTCCATGAAAGTAGCTCATCTGATTCTTTATTTCTACTAATTATATATAGAATCCTCATCCTGTCTCAAGCGCTTTGGAACACGCCCGGATGAACGTCACGACCTGCTAAGGCCGTACCACGTGACTCCTACCATGTGACCCCTGCGGACCGCCACCGGGGCGCCTACTGATGGCCACCAAGCCGATAACAGCCACCAAGGAATTGATATATCATAATCCTGCAGAGGTAACCAAGGCCTCGCATCTTCTTGATCAGGAAGGATCTACCAAAGGGAACTGTATGACGGCCTGACTGCCTGACCTGGAGGGGTCGGCTAAGGCAGGCATCAGGACCGCCACCTATCAATCCCCGGAGACGACCTCCGAGGGGAGTTCTATATAAGACCTCTAGATACTCCAGTTCTATAGATCCTTAAGCAATTCATTCTGTTTCTAACGGAGTTATTTGATTGGCCGAGCTAGAATTCCTTTATCACGTTGACATCGCTTTATAGTTGCTAGATCCTTGGCGCCGCCGAGTGCCTTACACTGGGTAGCACTCCCTTGAGTCCCCCTCTTGCAAGTAGCTATTATCAGGCAAAGGAACCTCGTCATAATCACCCTCCTCAGGTTCAATTAGCTGATCTGATATAGCCCTTCTCTTCCCAAGAGCTCGCGCACTAGGAGGTTGGATAGTTGTAGCAGAAGTTTTAGCAGTGGACAGGCCTTCTTCATCATCACTAATTGGATCAAATTCCTCCTCTTTCTGCTGAACATCACTGTGTTCTTTCTTTGCCTGCTTCTCTTGAGTAGAAAGATACTCATCAATCAGGGCAAGCAGCTCTGACTCCACATCAAATTTCGTGGTACACATAAACAACATCAATTCTTCGATTGTCTGCGGTTTCAGTGAGCCCGGGTGATAATGGCAGATATCACGAGCAAGGTTGAACAACCTCTCGACGCCAGAACCACCAGCTGGCGTTGTAAAGACATCGCGGGCAAGGCTTGCCATAATAGGATATTCCTTTTGGTGTTCTTTCCAGAAAACAAGAGGCGCTGCTTCGATAGTACCTAGTAAGATTAGCATAAGAGAAGAAACATATAAATAAGAGGGAGATATTAACTTACTACTTCGAAGATACCGTGCAAGCTCATCTAGAGCAGCCGCTTTTTGACTAAGATACAGGAGGTCTTAGAAGGATATCAATATCAGAGACATCTTTGCTTGCAGGCTGGATAGTTGACGTCGACTATGGCTCTTCGTAGCGCTGCCGGTAAGGCTGAATGTAAGTCTCTAGTGACTTCTTATAGCGTGGCCCCCGCAAGGTCCCCATTCTGTTGTTGTAAAGAACTATAGCTTATTCCGTGGTCCTAAGATGGTTCCAATTGTATAGAGATTGCCAGGGATATCATCAGTCTTTCCATAATACTCTGTAAGCGTATCCAGCGCATGGTCTAGCGCTGACTTCATCACCTTCTTCCAATCAGCCTTCTTTCGTGCTAGCTGTGCTTTCGCTTTATAAATATGGGTGAACAGGGCGTTGTAGATACGAAAGACATTATGGATAGTCACATCAGTAGTTGCTGAAAGAGATGAAGTGAATTTAAAGAAGAGATAGGTGATTGATAGAAGACAGTCAACTTGTCGCCATTCATCCTTATCCATCTTCATGTCAGCAAGGTCAAATTGGACACAGAAGTCATCAAAGGCAGACTGTAACCGTCGGACACGCCGGAGCATCAGGAATGTTGAATTCCAGCGTGTCCGAACATCGTGTATAGGCATAAGCTTTGGCTCTTTTGTCCGAAGCCTTATAAAGCTCTCACGGCGCTGAGGACTTTTTTTAATATAGACTGCTACCTTCCGAACCTATAAGAGTATATATAGGAGAGTAGAGAGAGCTAGACCTTGTTCAGGGTATCTACAATCTTTCTATTTTCTTGCCGGGCCCTGTTCCGTCCCTGAGTCCAAACTATCTCTTCCCTATCGTTTCGCGGGTTCGCGTCCATCTGACCAAGAAGCTCCTTCAGACTGAGCTGTATAACATGTGCAATACATGGTATATGAATAACTGGTATATGAATAACTGGTATATTACTAGATAGCTCTAGAGATTTGATAGCCTCTTGAAGGCTACCTAATCATGTACCATTATTAGATGCATTGTCAGTGATAATAGTCAGCACCCTCTTAGTAATCTGATGTTTTTTCAAGAAGGTCAAGCAGAATAGTGCTCAGATAGGCTCCTGTATGCGAGCCGTATAGAGGTTCAAAGCCAAGCAAGAGCTCACGGTAATTCCACTTTTGGTCAATGAAATAGCCCGTTGTTGCCATGAAAGTTTGGTGAAATGGTGAGGTCCAGCAATCTAGTGCAATAGAGAGCTTAGCACCATCAGGAAGCTTCTGCAGAAGAGTATATTGGCGTTCTTTCACAATTTCTTGAAGATGACGGCGGACTGTAGTTGCGGTAGGGATCTCGGGGAAGCAGGGAGCGAGTCGGACCGTCTCAAGAAGGGCACGGAATTCAGGATGCTCGATTAACTGGAAGGGTAGCCGTGAGGCAGCAATAAAGGTAAGTAATTTTTCTATCCAAGCTTGCAGTGTAAATGATGCTTTGCGAGATACTGGATATGCCTAGCAGGGTTTTATAAGGTTAGTAAGTTTCAGACAAAAGATAGACTAACTATCCATGGCGATCTCGAAGATCCAGTATGGAGATGGTCGGACCCGGGGTGTCAGGATCGGGGCAGCCAGACGACAGCCCCTCCCGCGGATCCGTGTGTTATTCGCCGTTGGGATCGGTCAGGACCATAACGACGCGCATGCCGGTGGATGACATGGGATGCCACCCAGCGTGTATCTCGGCAGGTGATGTATCCAACAGGTCGTGGGCCGCTTGGAGCTCGGCCGAGCCATCCACGAAAAGACATAGCACACTTGTCCAAGGGAACAGGGCCCGTCGCCATGCGTGATGCTTCAGGTCCATGACCGAGCCACCGGCCATCCTGGGTAGGGGATAGCGTCGTTGATGGTCTGATGATGCCAGCCGGATGTCAACATGGTTCGCAGCCGAGTCATCCAAGTGACATGCTCAGACATGCTTTTTGCGAGGTATTGAGCACCACGAGCATGCCCTCCTTCTGGCCCATCAATAAGCGACCTTGCCCGGGCTTTCCTGCCGTGCAACTCCGGAGCGTTGGTGGGATTATTGAGACCGTCTCGATAGTTCGGTGACGATCTATCTCTATGTTCAACTTAAAAGGAATGCTTGTCTCCGTCTGATCTCTGGTACATACCCAGAAATCCCTGGCTTCGCATTCCGTGTTGCCAACATGGAGTCCACACTATCCTTCCGTTGAGATGGCGTGATCCTCGCTTGTCGCCATCTCTTCGGTCTCTCCTACTTTGTCCTCTTCCTGACCTCCTTCCTCCTCTTTCGATTCCCGGCACAGGCCGATGCTATCAGTGGTACCCAAGGGGTCATTTTCTACTGTGGAGGGGCGGGCTTGTGGTCTTTATGCAGCCTAGCCTATCGGCTAATCTCGATCATCTACGGGAACAACGCCAGATTGCGGCAGAAGCTCGAGTTTGTCGGCACACTCCTTCTGATATATACCTCGGCCATCCCGGTCGTGGTACTACAAACTGCGATGCATATCTATTCCCACTCGGTATGCCTGCTGTGCTTGACCATTGCGATGGCCCAAGGGATGGCAGAGGTCCTCACCGTGGATGGCCTTCCGGAACGCTGCAGGTTGGTGGGTAGCTGGAGGCCCAGTCTGTACCTAATGTATCTGATGGTCATGATGAATAATGTGAGCACGTTAAAATGACCATGACGCCATGCATCATCCAAAGTGTCCATCCCGCTTTCATCTTTTAGTTGCATCAGAACACGGTTGTCCTTCAGCAGTCGTGCCACAATTTCGGCCTGGCCCGCACTGGCTCGCACTGGCTGCCCACCAAAACGCAGTACGCCCCATTTTGTGGACGTCATTAGGGTCAACCCGCATGTCCTGTAAGAGGTGGTCAACCACGCGCAAGGTGTCCTTTGGATGCGGCCAGTGATAGAGCGGATTCACCTAGATGGGCCCGGGCATTGACATTTAGCCGCGTGCCGCAATGCAGTAACTGCATTGCTACATCGGGGTGATCTCTCTCAATTGCTGCCCAGAGCGGAGACCAGTACGAAGCCCGCCCCTCATTGAAATCTATTTGGTGACACTGGAGCAGGCGCTGGACTACCTGGCCATGGCCTTGAGATGCAGCTGACCAAAGAGGTAGCCGTTCGTCTTTTTCTACTGCGTTCACCCAAACATCTGGTCGACGTCGGTAACAGGTACTCCACGATCTGCAAGTCACCTTTATGGGCGGCGCGGCTAAGTGGAGTCTGACCGGTGTCATTGGTGATGTTCGTGTTGAGAGCCGTCTTGGCCGACAACTGCCGCACGATCTGTGGCGATCTCCTCTCGACGGCGTGATGGAGAGATGTCGATTTTTCCTGTATGTAAGTCTCAAATTTTCCAACGGCGTTGACGTTCACGTTACTCTCTTTCAGTAACCTCAAAGCCACACGATGGTGACCGTGCCGCGTGGCGCGCCAGAGCGGGGTGTAGCCGTCCCTGTCCTCAATATTAATATCAATGTTCGCCTTGCTCAGGAGTAGATATGTCATTCTGAGTGATAGTGTACCGCTGTAGTCTATTAGTCATTAATGGTTCGTGAAATATGCGGGTATTCTTGACGAGGATGACGTAACCAGATGACTTAATTACACATGTAGTGCAACGTTAACCATGTATCAGTTGAGGATGCACATGGCCAACTAATCATATTTGGTTTTCTGGAGGCCTGCCTGCACACGCGTGGTGCTCAGTGCTAGTCCCCAAATTCAAATTGAACTTATAGAGTCAGTCTTTGTCTTCTTTACAGGTTAATTGTTACAGGTTCTTATCAAGCACAAACCGTGTGTCTCCTATTATGGAGATTGAACAGTCATACCCGAAGACCCCTATATTATAAATGACGTCCCACCAGCAATACAATAATTGAACAAGCAATATGTCTTCTTCTTCCACTTGGCAGGACTTCATGACTGCTGTGTCCGAGCGCGACATGGCTAGAGTGGCCGGAGCCGAGGTTTTGGAATTTGATGCTACTCAACAGCCGCACGAGAAGTCTGGAATATCCTCAACTACACCTACAGATGGTAGTCTTGGCGGGAGTAGTAAGCCTAAGGAAGAGATAAATAATGCTCTTCACGATTACTGCAGTTCTTTCGACCAGATACGGCTGCTCAGGAGACGTCTAATGATGGCTAATGGAGGTGATAGTAACTTACGTCTATATCTAGAGGATTCAAAATCAAAGGCCAGGGGGGCAGAATGAAAGCCGGAGCCATGTTATCGAGTTGTTCTGTAAATAATGCCAATGCTGTCTTATAAGTAGGATATACCTGATCAAAATATCTTTTCTGGAACGAATTTGCCACTTATGGGATCACAATGGACTTTCAGAAAGTTCCTCCACTGAAAACTTCTCTCAGCTACTGCTATTTATTATCATTATATATTTTAGCATGCTCAGTTGACTCGCCCGGCTGAAAGTCAGCTCCTTGACGATATAAATCAAAAGCTGGAGTCTACACTCAACAATCTAGCCGTACCAGATAGTAGTTACGGAGCAGACTCAGTCCCCAGCGACCGAAATGGTGGCCAGATATCTGAGGCGCAGGGTACCCTCGGGATAGGTCTTGGAGATCTTTGGTCAAGTCCCATGGAACAGTAGTTCTAGAATATCGCAATAAATGCGTCAGTTAGTCCTTAATTTTGGCAGATGTCTTCATGCAACCGGGCCAGTTTCTTAGAGCTTGATACCCAGCCAAAGATTCTTGTTCTGGAAGGTATTCAATGGCAAGCCCGAATATTTGATATGTCCATGCAATAGTCTCATTTTTATCGTGGAAGTAGACATTGCATCATCTACTTCATCGACCTTTCCATTCAAAGGCCTCCGCTAGGTGGAGACAAGAACCTTGACTTACTACCAACACTCAGCACCTCAGAGGCACTTCCCATCTAGCTTCGCATTCCATCCGTCACCTAGAGGCCCATTTATGTGTCTTAATCTTTTACTGAGACCTGGATAAAGCGTATGGATAACTGGGTAGGAGATCAAGGCTTTAAATCCAATTGAATTCGCTCGTTGAAGTGACCAATCAGACACAAGTAGACACCTTGGTTCACGTGATCACGTCGAAGTGCCATGAACTAGACCTCGCCAAAACCCGCCCATGGACTGGGTTCGGTCTCAGTCTGTTGAAATATCCCGGTTACTGAAATTATAATCAGGCTGAGATCACATGCATACATATATTCCTGTTCACAAGACTACTTGTATCTAAGAGAACATGCAACACAACACACAATTAACTCCCCTCAACAACATGAACACAGAAGCTTCTCTTACCAACCAACAGGTTATGAGCCCGGCACTGCTCACATCAAGTTGGAGAATGCTTCCTACTCCTAAGTTCCCCCATCAAGTGAAGCCTCATCTATTGGCTGAACTGGAGTTGCTCATTTAGTACTTCAGCAGAGAAGACGTTTTTCTAACGATCAAGAGGAAACCGAATTGTGCGGAATCATCTTACGAATCTGACAAAATCACCACACCGCTACAGATATTCGTCAGACCAATCATGGTCTACGGCTATGTGTCACAAACACACCGCTACAGACGTATCACATTACCACAGACACATGAAGCAACCTGCTCCCTGTAGCATGCTGATCTCCCCAAAAAGGCCAATCTGCCATTCTAACTTATGACAAGAAAGCAGAGATCATCTAAGGGACATAAATGGACTGAAAAAGAGCTCAATTTGGTGTGATATCTTCGATGCATCCGCCATTGGCGCTTCACACAAATACAAAAGGCGAACTTTCCATTACTTTCCCGACACTCAGTCGGCGGGGCCTATAGAAATATACCTCCGGAAGAGCGCACACGCCGGGCGCTCGCTGCTACACCTGTCATTGCCAAGTCCCGGCATACCGCAGGACGCAGCTCTCAACGTCAAGCTCAAGCTGCGTTCTTCAATCCGGAACAGGAACCGAGCCTCCTCAACTCAACAAACACCGAGATCGGATACGTACCGTTGACCTCAAACGGCAATACATAAAACCAATACAATCTCCGACCAAACAGACCCATAACCTTCGCAGAGCGAAAGCCACGATATCTGGTTGACCGCATCCGCTTTCCTCACTTCTTCGAATCATATAGCAACCATCTCAAGCCATGCGAGCTACCAGACAGTGAATACGGTCCTCATCGAGAATTCTCGAAAGCTGCCAAAGGTTACTTAAAGATCCTCGAGTCCTTGGCCATCCAGACATTAATTCACTAGCTAACAATCTTACCACGGAAATAAAGTGATTACAGTGTTAAAAAGCTACTACTTTATCACCCAGTACTACCACGATGTTTCTTTTCAAGACTGTTCCCACTCCTGGAGACTTTTCTCCTCTCTTCCGCCTCTTGGATGACTATGATATCCATCGCTCTACTAGAAATGAGAACACCGTGTACTCCTTTTCTCCTCGTTTTGATGTGCGTGAGGGCAACAATGCCTACCACGTTGATGGTGAACTCCCTGGAATTCTCCAGAATAATATTGATATTGAGTTCATCGACCCCCAAACCTTATTTATCAGAATACCATTCCAGCAATAACTAGCAGTCCGGGTCAATAGTGAATCTCCAACTCCCGAGGAAAGAAGCGAAGTGGCAAAGCTCTCTAGCGAGAATCAAATTTCTACCAACAAGTCTGATAATACTAAGCCTCACTACTGGGTTTCCGAGCGCTCTGTTGACGAACTCCACCGCAGCTTCAACTTTCCGACTCGTGTTAACCAGGATGGTGTCACAGCTAGCCTGAAGGACGGCATCTTATCTGTTGTCGTGCCCAGGGCCGCTCCTCCCAGCTCCAAGAAGATTACTATCTAGTAAATAGGGTAATTAGCCAATTAGTTAAATTACGAGCTGAGCGATGATTGATCGACATCAGATTACGAAATGGTTTGACTATTCTACTGTCTTTTTACTGTTGTACCTACGTGCCTCCTTGATATCTGTCTTGTATTTTCCATAGTTAAAGCTTAAACAGTCATCCGAACCAGCTTCCACTACTTCCTTCTGTAGATATCAATCTACCAGATACTGTTCTGGTCACACTTTGTTCATCATTTAATAGTCAATAGGGAATCCGAGTTAGAAGACAAAGAAATGCTCCGCTGGTGTACACGTACACATTCTCATACCTGGTAACACTTGTAGCAATGGACAAGGAGGCCAGATATCTCAGGCATTAAGGGTCACGAAATGGTGGGCTAGCTAGATAATGTGCTGCTGGAGAAATGTAGTATAGTATAAATCATGTCCCTCCTAAATAATATAATAGGTGCACTGATGACCTCTGCGTATGAAAACCCTGATACCAAGATTAAGAGTATTTTCAGCACGGACTACAACACCGCATACATGAAGTAATGCGGTATAATCCCAAAGATCACGGAGTACAGTCTACTAGCCAATACAGCAGTTGCGATAAATTGGGATTATGACACCTTTAATATAATTGGCAAGCCAAGCCTACCCACGCATTTAATTAATCAGGAGGCTAGTTAATCCGCGCATCTAGGTCAGCAAACTTATGGCAAGATAATTTACCGTGATATGCCTAGGAGAGACTCTACAGCTTCCAGTAATCGCTAAGGGAATCGGTTCAAAGGCCCATTCAATAAACCTGATGTATAGCATTTGCTACATGAGATAAAGGAAACAAGAAAACCGATTGTCCACAAAGCAGTTCGTATTTTCAGTCAATATTGAGGTAGTGCCCTCTGATATTTAAAAAGGTGGACAAGCAAAATTATATATGAGTTGCCATCCTTTCCGCCCCAGCGGAAGCCAAGCCACCGGCTTATCTTCTCTCGTCTGATTCTCGACAACACAGTCCAAAATGCAGCTCAAAATACCTCCCTCTCGCCCTCTCCACAAACAGTGTCCTCGCTTCCCTGGAAATCTTTACTCTTGATGACGGTTCTACCATCCAAGCCGACTCTGAAAGTGTCGTAGCCCCGTTCAGCCCGAACAGCAATAACAAGGCCCGCGGTGTGGAATTAAGCGCTGCAGGCGCAAAGATGCTCCTTCCGCGGTCCTGTCCCGACCCCGAATATCCTAAGGGCTACCAAAACTGGAATACCTGCTGCCGGTCTGATACCTTCTGCTGCGAGAACCGATCCTGCGTACCCACAACTTCTGTCTTTACGGATATCACTGCGCAAAGCCGTACCGGTGTGTGAATTACCATAATGGGAACATTGGTTGTTTTGCCTGAGGTGGTGCAGCGTCAATCTTCCAAAGATATATCTTATATCCCCCCTGAAGCTCAAATTACGACGGGGAAGCCGATTGCTATTTACTATACAGCCGGGGGGAGCCAGGATAGAGTCTAGATTATGAGTCCATGATTGGGAGATTGATACAGATGGCCAGGTATGTCTAATCTAGCGTTCACTTTCCCGCCGACTGCTTGCATATGGTGCGGTGGTTGCATTCAACCTTCTTCACCTTTCTTGCTCAGTCATCCGCCTTGGTATTCATTTCACGCAACGCGACATGAAGGGGAGGGGGCATGCTGCCCGGGCATCGTTTTACTTTTCCTGAGGACCGAAAGGAGGGCCAACCCACTTTGACTTGCCCATCATGAAAAGGAAGGGTTATCTATCGCCTTTTTCCAAAAAGATTCGGTAATGGCCCAGATGCTTGACTGCCGTCTCGCCGGCGAATCGCGTACCTAACGAAAGTCTACAGCTACATACCAGTGGGGTATTCTATCGTGCACAAAAAACCGTGTGTGTTAATTGGAAGATGGCTGCGGTTCAGAATAACGTCCAGAATAACCGGGCATATCTGACGGCCGGTCTCCCTAGTCTCACTCCATCTGGCCCGGGTAATGGCCAAGGCCGTGTTGGTAGATGGTGATCGGGCATTTTTAACCGGGTATCTGGAATGCTATCTACACGATATTCTCCCTTCCTTCCTTTAACTTACTGCTTTTACATACTCCAGTGATCCTTAATATAGAGGGACGCAGGGATCCCGGGGAGAATGGGTTCTTGACCTGCTCTAGCTTGAGGGTATCTGCCTTATCCCATAGATTTAGTAGTCGGTGGAAGTACTGGGTGATGTGATGGATTCATTCTGTTTCTGGGACAGAGACTGCCGTTCTTGGTTTGCCGCGTCTCCCAGGAGGTGAATACCTATTTAGTGTTCAATGTGCTTTATTAGATCCATGAAGGTCTTATCCTGGTGAATGATAGACTATTTTCTGCATGATTCTAACTCTGATATATATAGGGGGTTTTATGTCTGTTTAAAGTATTAATATCTTCTAAAATAGATAATTATGGAATGTTGTGTGTCCCTACAAGCCTTGTTGATCCTTTATCACCACATTCCGAGTTGCCTCGGCGAGCAGGCTGCTGTACACATTCGTTGGTAAGTCGAGATCCACTCCTCTCCGGTTGTCATTAGCTAAAGCTCTCCCTCCAACGCCTTGGTAGATAGTTCCTTCCTTACGCTTAGAATATCTATGCATTACTCGCCGAAAAAGTCTCCTGGGTAGCTTAGCGAATCCATACCGTCATCTTTCAGGTTGATCAGATATCGCACTGAGTGTACAATATGCCTTTATAGATTGCAATAATCAAAAACACAGACCAGCTGCCATTCATTGCGCTTGGAGTTGCTCATCGCACCTGCCCAGCTAAGCATCTGGACTCCTGCCATCCACTCGTCGATAGTGAGTTATCGCGTACGAAATCGTGCACATGAGTGATCAGGCTTGTGATAAGCTGGCGCAGGCGGGGCGAAGTCTTCGGGCCCATTGAATCAATGACATGATTTGTGAAGCTGGGGTCAAAGCGGGGGCTGCCATGGCGCTCCAGTGGTTGCGAGGGGCGGCGAACTGAAGGATGTTTTTGGAAGTACTGTACAAATCTTGGTCTCGGACAGGCAAATGGCGAACCTACCAATACATAGTACACTAGGCAAACAATCCTACAAGTTCAAAGTGATTTCACCCAGTCCATTCCCCAGGATTGTGTTCAGGCGTTGACGGAGCGTTGTGCGCTGCTGAGCCCGAAGGCATCGGAAGAAATCCAAGGTGGAATTGAAAGGTTTTACGGATTAGGTAGCGCGTCGGAGAAGTACCGACCCACAATTCTTATTCCCATCCGAAAACAGCCCCTCCATTATCTCCCGATAAGAGAGACACCCGCTTGCAGGGAGCGATCGGCCCCGCGCTTCGGTGTCCGAAAGCGCGGGATTTCCGACAATCTTAGGTTCGCACAGATCCCCACGGCAAAATATCGAAATGACTGCTTGTGAGGGAAGAAGGATGGAGATAGATAATCAAAGCGAAAGATGTACTCCCTGCGTATACGTTGCAACCATCTTAGCCCTTCCATCCCAGAATCAAACCACCTAGGCTGATTCATTCATGATGCCTGAACCTCTTTCAATCAACGAAGACCATATCGATGTCCTCATCGTTGGCGCAGGGCCTGCCGGCCTCATGCTATCTACATGGCTGAGTCGCTGCGGTGTTAAGACGCGCATTGTTGACAAGCGTGGAACTAAGGTATGCCCTACCCGGAGCAGATTTCGACTACTTCTGTAATACTCGAGGAAACGAGAACTGACCCGCTACAGGTTTTCAACGGGCAGGCTGACGGCTTGCAATGCCGCACTCTCGAGATTTTTGATTCTTTTGATTTTGCCCACCGCGCCTGGCGCGAGTCCAACCATATGATTGAGATTTGCCTTTGGAACCCTGACGAGAATGGTAAAATCCGGCGATATTCCCGCATTCCTGATACCACCCCTGGAATAAGTCGCTTCCAACAGGTTGTCTTGCACCAGGGGCGCATCGAGCAGTTTTTCCTCGACTCCATAAAAGAGCACGGCAATTTGACTGTCGAGCGTGGGGTATTACCCGTCTCCTTCAATATCGACGAGAGTAAGGTAGAGGATTTCGATGACTACCCGATTAGCGTCTCACTTCGCACCTTATCCGTCGATGAAGCCACCCCCCAGCAACGGCAGCAGCATCAAAAATCGGCCGATGGCAAACAGTCTATCATCGAGGATGGACTCTTCCGGAGCAACCTGGTTGCTGATGATACTGATGATCTTATCAGGGCTGCAACCACTGAGGGAAAGGCTGGCAAAGTGGAGCAGGTGAAGGCCAAATTCATGGTGGGCTGTGACGGGGCCCATTCCTGGGTGCGACGTCAAGCCGGCTTTAAATTAGAAGGCGACTCAACTGACTACATCTGGGGAGTATTGGATATTATTCCTATCACAGACTTTCCTGACATTCGCTTTCGATGTGCTATCCACTCCGCCGACGCCGGGAGCATTATGGTGATTCCGCGCGAGAATAAGCTTGTCCGGCTCTACATTCAGCTACAGGCAATAAACTACAACAAGAACGGGGAGAAGGCGGACCGGTCGTGGATTACTCCGGATATCATCCTTCAGTCCGCTCAGCGCATCATCCACCCTTACAAGCTAGACTACAAATACTGTGACTGGTGGACCGCGTATCAGATTGGGCAGCGTGTTGGAGATAACTTCTCTCTACATGATCGCGTTTTTGTGGCAGGCGATGCTGTTCACACCCATTCACCCAAGGCCGGCCAAGGAATGAATGTCAGCATGCAAGATAGTAAGTTTTACTGGCCCGTGCAAACCTAACCCTTTGTGCCAAGGCTCATATGTGTGTTAGCATACAATTTAGGATGGAAAATCGCCCAGGTAGTCAAAGGTTACTGCAACCCATTGATTCTCAAAACTTACGAGTCCGAGAGAAGGCGAATCGCTCAAGAGCTTATAGCTTTCGACCACCGGTTTTCCCGGCTCTTCTCCGGCCGACCGGCAAAGGACATTATTGACGAAGAGGGGGTTAGCATGGAGGAGTTCAGGAACGCCTTTCTTAAAGGAAATGAGTTTGCAAGCGGCATTGGTAAGAACCATTGTATAATGTATACGCACCACTATAAACTAACTTGATATATAGCGGTCAACTACAATTCTAGTCTCATCGTGGCAAAGGATGGCAATAACGATGCGAGTCTGACGAAGAAGCAAGAGCCCCGGATCGTCAGCAAGCCAGCACTCGCGACGAAGATTGACATCGGCAAATGTATGCCCAGTTTCAAAGTGTTGAACCATGCTGATGCTCGTCCATGGCATCTTCAAGAGCTGCTAAAGAGCAACGGGCGATGGAGAGTGATCATTTTCTCGGGAAAACTCACAGAGCCTCTCAACATGCAACGTATGCAGGAGCTAGGAAAGAAACTGGGCGATCCAAATTCATTCCTCCGGCGCTTCACGCCGCCCGGCCGCCCGATTGACAGCGTGATAGAGGTCCTGACGGTCCATCCCGGACCGCGGTCCGATATTGAACTTCTAGATCTTCCAGAACCATTCCATCCCTATCATAGTGACATTGGTTGGGATTATTGGAAAGTTTACGTTGACGAAAATTCTTACCATGAAGGACATGGTCAAGCATTTGCCAATTATGGCATCGATCCTAACCGCGGTGCTGCCGTCATTCTTCGTCCTGATCAATATGTGAGCTGGGTCGGTAGTATTGACGATTACGATCAAATATCGCGTTTCTTTTCTCAATTCATGAGAGAGCAGGTGACCACAAAGCCCGTACCTGACAGTAGTGAGGCACCCTTTATGACTACGAGGCTATAATACCATAGTTCACCGGTCATGCTATTTCTTCTTTTTATAGAGGCGTTCCGCAAACAATGAGTGTTTCTAATTCTAGCTCACTGTCTCTCGATCGTTTACAGTTGTCAAGTGGCTGGTCTCTCACCCCATGAACGAGTCAGAATGGGTAAGAATAAGAGTACTTCGGAATGTAACTTTTCAACCATAGAATGTTAACTCACTCCTGATATTGTTTCAAGTGTTTAGAAAAAGAATTCTTCATGGTTCTGCTTGTCCACAGCCACATAACGAAAAGTAAAATTAAGGGAGGGGGGTCTGTTGCTGTTAGCTGTCGCGTGTTACGATATGTCCAAGTTTCAAAAGGTAGCTACGTAGGCGATGACAAGGCAGCTTCTAGCAGAACAGTATTAATACCCCCCATCTTGCATTGCCAGTCAATACAACTCTAAATCAACTAACTACATATACTATGTTATTGTCTGGAGGATTGAGGCAGATTCTGCATTATTACGTCAATTCCTGCCGTGGGAATAAACTCCGTTCATTAGTGCCATATGATGAAGCGAGAAAGAGGCCCGGTTTTCTTGCCTTGTTCTAATGTAGACCGGAGACTTATCGGAATCTCATAGTGCAGGTAGGAGGAGAGGAGCAATCCAGATGCACGCATCAGTGCCGTTTCGTGGAAACGAGGAGAGCAGTTAGTGCTGCGAATACTGCTCGATTGGGACCCATAGTATCGAACAATTGTCGATCCAATCATGGGGAAATGCGGAGTGTGTGACCCATGGCCTAAGCAGGAGCAAAAGGTTTCTCTGCAACAGGTCCCTCCCCCCGTTTATTGTTCCAACAACCCTTTCGGAATTCCGAAGCAAAGTGGGTCTCCGAAAGGGCGAGGTATGGAGAAAGCATCGGACGTGGGTTTCGGGCAGTGAGGAACCGGACCCATGGGAAAGTTCCCCCACAGCCCCATACATGGTAATCTTGACTAAAACTAGAGGATCTGGAGTAATGAGATAGCAGTCATATCTGCTAACCAGACCATCTTTTATGATCTTTAATTGTCATTCCTCACTGCACCCTGATTTCGAGTCCTTTTATATATCCTTCAATTTGGCTTTATCCATCCAGTGACCGTTCTAAAGAGCTCAAAATGGGACCCATCTCACACAAATGCACCTTGGACGCGTTGATCGTTGGTGCTGGCTTCGGCGGAGTCTATCAACTCAAACACCTTCGCGATAATGGATACAACGCGAAACTAGTTGACACGGCTTCCGACTACGGCGGTGTATGGTACTGGAATCGATACCCCGGCGCTCGAGTCGACAGTACTGTGCCGCATTACGAATTTTCTGACCCGGAGCTGTGGAACCAATGGTTGTGGAAGCAACGCTTTCCTGGTAGCCAGGAGCTCCGTGACTATTTCTCGTTTGTCGCAGATAAGTGGGATCTTAGAAGAGACACCGAGTTCAACACATTTATCTCTACGGCGACATTTGATGAAGAAAATGACATGTGGCACATTGCAAGCAAGTGCGGGAAAAAATACAAGGCACGGTATTTCCTGCTCAACACAGGGTTCTCTGCCAAAAGATACACGCCGAATTGGAAAGGGATCGAGAAATTCAAAGGAACGTGGGTTCATCCTTCGTACTGGCCCAAAGACGAACCAGATCTTCGCGGCAAAAGGGTGGCTGTCATTGGAACTGGGTCAACGGGAGTGCAACTTGCACAGGAACTTAGCCAGGTAGCGGGCGAGTTTGTTCTCTTCCAACGTACGCCAAACACGGCTTTGCCTATGAGACAGGTGAATTACAATGGAGAGGAACAAGATCTGCCAAAGCAGAAATATGCAGATCTTTTTGCCGGCCGCCGTGATAGCTTTGGGGGGTTTTCGTTCAACTTTATTCCCAAATCCACCTTTTCCGATTCTCCTGAGAAGCGAAAAGAAGTCTACGAGGAATTGTGGAAGCATGGAGACTTTCACTATTGGCTCGCCACATATCAAGATATGCTTTTTGACCAGGAGGCAAACAAAGAGGCCTATGATTTCTGGAAGGCGAAGGTAAGGGCTAGAGTCCATGATCCTCGCCTGCAGGATATCCTAGCTCCCGAAATTCAACCACATGGCTTTGGCTGCAAACGCATTTCCCTCGAAAATGGTTACTACGAAATCTTTGGTCAGCCAAACGTGTCGCTTGTGGATGTCAACTCAACACCAGTGGTTGAAGTTACTGAACGGGGAATCCAGACCACTGAAAAGGAGTGGAAGCTGGACTATGTTGTCTGTGCAACTGGGTTCGATGCTGTCACAGGTGGCTTACTGCAGATTGACATACAAGGAAGGGCAAACAAACGCCTGGCAACTAAATGGCAGGCGGGCACGAAGACATTCCTGGGAATGGCTGTCTCTGAATTTCCTAACATGTTCTTCACTTATGGGCCTCAAGCGCCTACCGCACTATGCAATGGCCCAACCTGCGCAGAGTATCAGGGCGACTTCATTGTAAACCTCATGAATCATATGAGAAGACTAGGCCTTCGTCGTATAGAGGCTAAAGCTGATTCCGAGCAAATATGGGGTGACGATGTTCGAAAATTCGCACATTCCTCCTTGTTACCCAAGACAAATTCGGTATGGTTTTTTTTGATTTGTCTTTTTTTCTTTTCTTTTCTTTTTATCCCCTACTTTCTCTACTCCAATATTGGATGGCTATGTTTTGACTGACTTTCGACACAGTGGTACATGGGAACGAATATCCCCGGAAAGGTTCAGGAACCTCTCATCTACTTGGGGGGTGTCCCAAATTACTACAAATCTCTTAGTGATTGCAGTCAAGCGGGTTTCAAGGAGTTCAAACAACTGTAGGCCAGTTAGTGATGGCACACTGCATACCACGGTCGGATGTTGACCAATTGCTTTTGAACTTTATGGCTTTCAGTGATAAATCGAAGAACAAATTTTAGTTCCTGCCAAATGTTAGACAAGATTGTGATCCGTAGAACTATGTCCGCTCTCGAACATGAGATGCAACCAGGCCTCATAGTACTTCACTAACCATCATTGGGGCTGTTCACAGGGTATGAGTGCGGCAATTGACGCAAATATATTCCCCCTTCAGCAACGAGCTTTGTCATCAAGCCGATCAGCAAGTTTCTTTAGTCTCTAGGGACCTCTACCGACAGACTAGTTTCGAGCGAATCACTTCACCCACCTCCCAAGCAAGCATCTCACCTAGTGATCAAATAAGCAACTTTTTTATTTTGATCATATTGGAATAGAACACATTATCCTCAAATGCTGTGGCGATATGGGTGGAATATTAGCGGGCGCTACAGAGAAGACCAAGAGTAAAGAGAGTTACAAGTATATCGTCTGAGCTGCATATTTTTTTCAAGTTTTCCAGGCCACTTATCGGGAGGAGGAAAGTCAAGGTACTGTCTATACGCCACACGTGATCGTAGTAAGGAACTCGGGATCAGCTACAATGATACCAGGTTGTGGCCTTGGATTAGGCATTCAAAAACACCCTTCAAATAGTCTCGGATCACCACACGATACACTTTCATTTAGTCATGGCCAAGAAGGGAACAATCCTCAACCGCTTGCGTCCGTATTAAGAATCGAATTGATACCTGCGACTGTATCTCTAATAAAGATCTGGAATTCCGGCAAGGTATTAAAAAACCAGAACCCGTGCGGCAAGCCTTGGTAGAAATCTTCACGAACGTTCACTCCAGCTTCTCTGAGAGCAGAAGCCAAAGCCCTGCCATCATCTCGGAGAGGATCACATCCCGTAGTTGCAATGTACACTGGCGGAAACTTGCTGAGACTTTCGCGGTCAAGTAGCAGGAAACAACTAGTATCATCAGGAGCCATGCCGGCATATTCCAGAAACCTAGTCATGGTGGGCCGTGTGAGAACCGGCGCGCCTTCACCAAAATCTGTGTATGACCTGTAACCGGCCTGGAATTTCAACGGAACATTGTCAGGGTGAACCGTAACGGGAGTAACAGCAACAACCCCGCGGAGGGATTTTCCTGATACCTTGGATTTACCAAGCATGATCTCCCGAGCGGCAAGCAGGGCCAACATCCCACCGGCTGATGAACCAATAGTATATAGCTTTTCAGCATCCCCACCAAATGAAGATGCATTTGCATAGGTCTAAAGGTTGCAGTATATGTCAGCATTTGAATTCAATGGGATGGAAGAGCATTTGGACATACCCATTCAAGAACGGTTATAATGTCCTGTAGTTGGGTTGGATGTTTATGTTCAGGGGCCAGATGGTAGTCGACGCTGACAAGGATTGTGTTGGATTGCTCGCAAAGCGTATGGCACAACATGTGCTCGCACTCCAGATCCCCAAGGACCAAGCCACCCCCATGCAGAAAGATTCCTATCGGCTGAGGACTTGCTTGATTGGCCTGGCTTGGATAGTAGACGCGATATGGAACGCCCTCGACGACGCCATTAAAAAATTTAATTGCGTCTGAAACGACCGGGTAATTTGGTGAAAGTACCGCAATGAGAGACGCTAATTGGCCGCGCATCTCCGACGCGCTGCCTTGGAGAGCAACCCTGCCTCCAGTCGCGGCTTCTAGCTAATGATATCGACTCACATTAGCACGATGATAAGAATTGAAGACCAAGCACTGACCTGAAGCCAAGATTCCGTATAGCCTTCCATGACTCGCACAAGATATAAGGAGTTAGTTTGAACGCAATTTTGCGGAGAGAATATGCTTGAAACAGGTGACAACCTGTCTTGACAGCAGAGATATAGGAAAAATGTAAGAATGCGGGGGATCGGAGCTGGGGGTGGGGGAACATCAATCGGGGTAGTATATCGGATTGTGGTCCGACGGCGCCTCCGAAATTCCGATGTGCGGATCACAAAGTCGGCCTCAATTTCGTCAGTCGGCCGGAAATGTCGCGAAACATGTGCCCTAACTGGAGCAACTGACTTGAAAAGTATTCCGATTGTCGTCAGCTCAGTTGCTGACCTGCTCCTTAATCCCCGATGAATTTGAGGTGTCGGCTCGAAGATTTGCTTCCGCTCTCCCTGCGCCCCGCTAATCATATAGTTGGGCCATGCTGCGAGGGAACTGCGGGGATTATGAAAGATTATGAAATTCATTTTCTTTACTGGCTTGATTCAGAAAATACTCGCGCAATATTCTCACCTACGCAGTTAGAGAGTCGGCCCAGTCTTCGAATGTGTGTGCTATTTACTCTGGGCATTCTGAGTTCCCACATGATATAATATTCTTTTTCATTTATTAATTAGTTCGTAATAGCAGACTTCTTATTCAGTCGCCGTTGGGCTGGGTGGTATAAAAACCAGCAGCTTCTTGCAGCGGCAGTAGTATTAACTTATGAAGTAAACTGAGCAAATGAGGGGGTATCTGTATTTCCCGGAAACAGTGGCGCAACAGAAAGCTGTGCTGAACTTTGTTCAACTATTTAAGGGCCAAACCATTGGGTTCGACTGGCTAAATTAGACTACCTGCTTTGATCAAGCTGGGTTGGAAAGAAAGAGAGCAGTTGAACACATGTTCCCATATGAAGTTCCCGCTAGAAAATGTGACCTTAAATACAGATGTTGTACTGTTCTTGTCATATATTTTAGGCCTGATTTTGTTGGCCTCAAAAAACGGTGACTCGTATAAGGACTGCCATTGCCACTGTATCTAGGAGTTTTATTTAGTGCCTGTTTTTCTTGGAAGCACAACTAGTCTACCCTTTAATTTGAATCCAGACTGTTTACGCATCTCTATTCTTCAGTTATCGAACCTACCGAAGACTCTTTTCCACCTTGTCTCAAGAATACCTTAAGGCCAACCAGACTTAGGAAGGATCGGCAGACCCTATCGGATAGTAATCCCCCAGTCTCCTCTGCTTTTCTTTGATGTATGAGTCTTTGCCCGCGGAATCCTCCAGCAGCAGCGATGTCAGATGGACTATGGTTCCCGATGAGTAGGAATAGAGCGATAGAGCGATAGCATAGCGGGTCTATTGGCTGACAACGCTCGCGTTCTCTGACAATTATTTGCAACAACTTCAGACCTTCTGATCGGTGGTTTAGGATTGTATTTACGCCACCCAGGAACTATATGAAGGAGGAGTAGCAGAGGCTGTGTGCACCGATCGGCGATTAATACGGGTATTATACTTTGAAACTTATGTATTATCTCCATAGGAGTGTGAAATTAGGAGAACAATGGAATCAAAATATCAAAACGATTACCTTATCCCCACCCAACGCAGGCATATGGCATGGCCCACCAGTGACGGCCGCATAGAATCCTGCAATCAGCATATGTACTTTCACCGATATTATACCAAATGTAACCGTCTCTATAAATGTCAGCTCCCAAGCCGAGGTGCAGGATATCATGGCCATTGGGAAGTATCTACACTGAGTCTCCATCAGGTAAGTGGGAGATTCCTTGGGCGAAACTCAACGAGGCCATCTTCTGGTCTCAGTATTTCCGGGTTTGGATGTCCGGAAGACAGCGGCGCCCTCTGGCCTACTATGGCACCGGTGGTGCTTCCATGTTGACCTAAGGGAGCCGATTCACACAGGGTAATGCTCTATATGCAAAAATTTTTAATCAATCATAAGGTCTCTTGTACTCTTCCCACCCTACTTACGGTGGAGATTATGAAGCAAAAGAAAGAGCCTTTAGAAAGGTCGATCGACCTGGTTAGAATATGGTCAGCCTCTTTAGCTTATAGTAAGGCTATTTATAAAAACCAAAATGGCAAACACCACGGTAGCGTAATTAGATGTGAACTGTATTCATTAAATAAAACTGACAATAAAACGCATCCATGCCGGTAGAATTTCCGACACAGTTTATAAAATGTCCGAGCACATACTAAGAAGAACTTCAAAAGACACGACCACTGTCCTGTTAGTGGTGTTGGCTGCGCCTTTTCAGTTGGCTAGGTAGACATTGTTGTATAACCATTCTTTCTGAGGTAGTAAGACAGATCCTTATCGTGCGCATCCCTCCAGTTGATGCCGTTGCCGAAGAATAGGAATCTGTTTGGAGAAGTGTACTTAATGTCGTAATCCTCGCCACGTTGGACGCTCATGAGGTCCTTATAATGCATCGGGCTACCCGGCCACATGCATGTGACAGGACCGTCGATCTTGTTGTTTTTGTACCAAGAACGGCAGTGCGAGGTATACACAGTGCGCTTGAGGTACTCCTGCGCGTAGACATTGAAATCCTCGATGGCTTCCTGCTTAGGATCAATAGAGTGAATGTGTTCCTTGGCCATTTTCTCAATCTATTTCAGGGCATACAGCCCTGCCCACTCCATCTGCGGGATGAGACTTCCGTTCCCGACAGCTATTCGCAACATCAGCACTAGAAATTCACAGTACCGCCAGAAAAAGGGAACGGATGAAGGAGAAAAACACTTACGTGAGTTAGGACCAAGGATGAAGAAGAAATTTGGGAAATTCCTGGCTGTCATACTCATGTACGATTCAGGATTCTCCTTCCACTCTTCCTTGAGTATCTTCCCATGTCTTCCGGTAACCGGCCATTGTTTTGCAAAAGAGACATCGAAACCAGTGGCACAAACAATGGCATCAACCTCATGTTCAACACCATTGGCATCAACCAAACCGTTTTCGGTAATCTTGGCTGCCGCGGAGAAAACAGTCGTAACATTCGGAGCATGCAGGGCTTCCAAGTAGCCGTCTCCCGGGCTTAGCCGACGACACCCAAAGGACCATGTTGGAATTAGCTTTTCTGCGACTTCAACATCACTTCCTAACCCATCTATCATGAGTTTGCGCGAGGCTTCCTGGAAGAATTCATGCTCAGGACTCCCACATTCTAGACCACGGTAAAGCTTATTGAAATCATGTTCAATCTTCTTCCGATACGCAAGAAGTTTCTCCGGGTCTTCCAATTCCTTCAACTGTTTTGAGCTATATTTGAAATTTTTCCCATCGGCGCTGGCGTGCTCCGCCGCAAAATTCGGACTGATCCAGGTGGGTGACCGGATGAAGGTCGTTAAGTGTCCCACGATGGGTTGAATTGAGGGAACAATCTGAATTGCTGATGACCCATTGCCAATGACAGCTACTCTTTTGTTCGTAAAATCATAGTCGTGGTCCCAGGCAGCCGAGTGTACCAGTCGACCTTTGAAGTTCTGCAGTCCATCGATATCAGGCCACTTCCAATTACTTGAAAGCAGTTAGCCATATAACTTACCCAGGGGCTAAAAATGAGAAAATCACGTTAAGGAAGACAAAGGCCTACTTCAGGACGCCACTGGCATTGATAATAGCGTCGGCTTTGTCTTCGGTCACGACACCATTGATATCGACCTTCACAAGCCATTTCCCTTCATCTTCAAGCCAAGTAGCTGCCAGAACCTTGGAATTGAATTTGATTTTCTTCTCAAGGTCATACTCCTTTGCCACGTTTTGGATGTGCTTTTGGATCTCTGGGCCTTGTACATAAAAATGGGACCATTCTAATGGGCAAGCAAAGGGTCAGTATCGGCTAGGACGCTACAATGAAAAGGGTTGGTTGACGTGACGGCTTACTATTGTTTGGGGCCCATGTGAATGTATAAATATGGGCGGGGACATCGCAAGCCACCCCGGGGTACTGGTTTTCAAACCAAGTGCCTCCGACTTCAGGGTTCTTCTCGTAAATCACATGGTCGACGAAGCTCCCCATTTTGAGATCATATTGGATCTGTTCGAAGAACTTAATACTTTTTGTGCCCAGTCTTTGGAAGATGGGATTGGTCTGACCTTGTGCGCAACCATGAGACCGGAGAAGCCGGCGCCAATAGTGATGACTCGCATCTTCCTTGGGGTATAAAGAGGGTCCTCTCGGATGGGTACCCAGTTTGCGGGCTTGGGCACGTCGGCTCGGTTGGCAATAGAGCAGTTGCGGATCCACTCTATTGGGGAAGGTGCATTCTCTATTTGGCTCGAGGCCGCGCCGTTTCCGTTCACGTAGGAAGATGACATGATGCAGTCTTTGCGGTTCAGGTGGTTTCTAAGGCTTCCTAGGCTTTAGCAGTGATGTTCTGCAGTTGATGGAGGAGAATCTAGCTTCAATTTATATTTTCGTACAACAGATCTACGGGAAAAGCGAGATGGAAATAGCGGAACACCCTCCGTTGGGCTATCTCCCATATATCTGATGCTTTCCGCATTCCGTACATAGAATCCGTCATTGGATGATCAGGGTCGCGGAACCCACGTTAATGCGGGGTATCTGCATTTGCCGGGTGCCCCACGGGGAGAGGGAAGACTACAAGGGCCGGACTGCGCCAAAAGTGTCTTCTGTGGGCTAAAAGTTCATGTAACTTTAGCAAACGAAAAGCACGCTGCATGCTAATCCAAGACATTTTCGGATGAAGTCTACATGGAAACATTGGTGCACTTTTCTGCAGTATAAAATTGGTCGTGTTTTAACAATAATCATGATGTCCTCAGCTTTCAATTTCCGTTTTGCTCTACTGTTGTAGGTTGTGAGGTGACAAATGAACCCGTAAGGTCCTTAACTTCAAAGATATTGATCTCTTCTCCTAAATCAACTTTCATCGTACGAGATAATTAGAATCAGTGAATATTTTCATAAAAACCCGAAAGGTTGCTCAGTTACCGAGAGATTACCGACCTTGCAATGCAACTGCAGCTTCAGAAATCTAGCATCAAGGGGGACAATATAGTGTAACTTAACCTTTAGCCTCACAGGGTGGCGGGATTGAACAGACTCAGTTCCGCATGCTTTGCCTTCCACATGACACCTTTTCCAACAGCGTTGCCCCTTTTCTAAGAACGTTCATGGAACATATCTTATTTCCTTCCGCTACTTAGATAGCTACTTAGATCAGTCATCGAGCGCGGGGAAGTTCTCACCATTCTCGGTTCCAACCAAAGGTTATAAATCCCAGACCTTTGTCTTATTCCTCTGCCAACTCCATCTGTCCTCTTGATTGAAGTTGCTTCGACTTATCTTTTCCTCTTTTCACCGGACATAGTATTTTTTTCCCTTGAAATATATACATATACTCGAGGCACCTGTACATCAGTCAGAATGAGCGCAGCGCCGGCACAGGCCGCCCTTCGACGCCGAATGATCGGACACGGCTTCTGGATGATATTGTTCACATTAATCGGCGGCGTCGGACTTTGGTCATTCATAATTGGTGGCTTCGAACTGTTTCCTGGTTATGTGATTTCGTTCAGCCTTCCTGGTAGCGAGGCAGGTTGGCTGCGGTGCCATACTGGTCCTGCAGCAAATGGGTTTATGGTCATTGTCACCGCCCTGGGACTACCATACCTCGACCTTCCAGACAGTACGGCAGAATGGCTTAGCTGGATTATCACGATGGACGGCTGGTCGAATGTTGGGTTCTATTACTTTGCCAACGTCTCTCCAAACCGAGGCCTGGCGTTCGGCCAAAGCCGCCTAGGTCCAGCAAATCTCTTCAGTTTTCTTGCCCTGGGGCCTGCATACGCCTTCGGTGTCCTTGCAATGTACGCATTTGCCGTTTTGGGCTATCACGCGCTGCGGAATAAGGCTTCATATAAACCTGCAGCCTACAAGTCGTGAAAATGCTGCTTACGGTCTATTTCGGACGGGATTGTTTTCGTTTATCAAACTGATATCTGAGAAATGGATGATTCAGGCATTCTTCATTAGCCGAATAAGGGGACAGTGGGATGGTAGGAGGGGGAAAGTATCGGTGAATTGCATCTTCGCCACCAGCATGGTCTTACATTCGCAGCACCTCCCAACGGGTGGGAGAGATACAGTAGGGCTACCATGCGGTGTTGAGAAACCGATAATAAACTAAATGTTTAGTTGCTTAATGGAAATATCTTTGATCGCCATACTAGTATTCCTTGGTCGACCTAGCTGCTTTTACGCTGGTTGTTTCGCAGCTCCTGAAACACGGATGCTGGATGGGCAGGTCCTTTCAGACTGCTTAAGGCCTTTCATTACTATCATCCATATACTAGGGGAAGGGCTATTATAAAGCTACAAGTATACCAAGGTCAAAATGCATGTGGCCCTTATTTGGACTAGCTAGTCCCTACATAAAAATCGAAATAACCCTGAGTTTCCAGTCACTGGTATTTCGGCAGCCCCGTACAACCGTCTACACCACGCTTCTCATTATCCACCAATAATGCTGGTTAGCCTACGTTCACTACAAAAGTTAGGAGCCAACAGTAGTAGCGTAAGCTAATGGTACGTTAGCAGTGACCATAGGCCAACCGTAGGAGCAGGATCATAGGCTAACAGTAAGCCAGCAGTGAGCGTAGGCTACGAGTAGCAATGAGCATGACTAGCCACATGGGTGCCACGACGAAGTTGGTCTTCATCTTTATAACACAGGGTGACATGATCTCCTAGAGGATCTTTCTGCCGTTTGCCGTTGATGTTCGTGGTGTCATGAACTTCAGACCTACACATAATCAGCGCTGAGCAAATAATCGTCCGTAAAGGTTGAACAGCACTCAAAAGTCTGAAATGGGAGGAGTTGCCCTTCACTAGACTGATATGGGCTGGATTGTATTCGTGTGGAAATGAGCCATGGAGAACTCTGGCACCATGGCTGACAACGTAGATGGAACATAAGCATACCTGATAAACACTGCCTTTGGGTAAACCTTCCTGTCCCTGGCCGTTTGGTAGGCCAGGGCAATCATTTTGCGCAGTCGTTCCTCACTCTGGGGGTACATAGTCTTGTGGAAATAGCATTTGGCAAGATTTACTGTCGACGTGGCGATATTCAGCTGGGTATTGTAATGCCCAGTTCCGAGAGAGAAATGATGAGGAAATGGATAAAACTTTGACCTTTGATTGAGCAATGACTCGGTCTTTATGCTTCAGCCAGCGGCAAGACATTATCCTATACTTATTACATCCAATAGGATAGCAGGATAGCAAGCAGGCTTTGGGTGCTATTAATATAAAATAGCTTAGTACAGGGCGATCTATTGGCCTTGATCTCAAGTTTCCGGAATAAAGGTTGCGCATGGGATGAGTTGGGCGTTAAAATTTGAGCCAGTGTCCACCTTCACAAGCAGCCATGCCCCTTGGGGCTATAAAAAGATATGGATACTGACAACTTTTAAACAAATCAACGGAGTGGTCTGGTCAATACCCCTGTTTAGGCTGTTACACTTGCCGCCGGAGATCAGGTGGACCGTGCCCAAGAGTGTTCCTATTGGCAGTATTTATAGATCTCGGAGCAAAGTTCACCCGGATCAACCACGTTGAGTCATGTGATTGCGTTGGTCTTCCGTTCAAAGCTCACAAAGGCCTCTTGTACCAGCAACAATAAAGAGGCCATGCTTCTTCCTCATACGCACCTCACCCTTGCGCCCGTATTTTCCTCATTATTTTTTGGTTACGGACAAGGCAGGCCTGCCATATTTCCACCGTCAACCCTCCCGTGCCTTCATTGCGTCTAAATCACGGCCCTGACAATGAGCACATGTCGGGTCTTGTACGAGCCTATTGAGAGCGTGGAACGAATGGAATATTATCAGGCGGGTGGCTATCATCCTGTGGAAATTGGCGACCACTTTCACGATCACTACCGTGTCGTTCACAAACTCGGTCACGGCACATACTCAACAACCTGGCTGGCCCGAGATGAGATATCTAACCGATACGTTGCCATCAAGATTTGCACGGCAGATTCGGACCCTCTTGAGACCGATGTACTGTCCCAGCTATCAGAGCCTCTAAAGTCGTCAGGTATAGGCACAACGATGATACCTTCGATTTTGGATAGATTCAACATCCAAGGCCCCAACGGTAACCACGCTTACCTGGTGACAAGCTCGGCAAGGATGAGCTTATCTGAGGCTAAGAACGGATCATGAATAGGCCTTTTTCAGATTAATATGGCTCGTGTGCTTGCAGCACAGCTCGCGACGGTGATTCGGTATATGCATTTAGAAGGCTTTGTTCATGGAGACCTTTATCGTGGAAACATTCTCCTCCAACCCACCAATCCAACTTCGATAAGTTATCTACTAAGGAGCTATATGAGCTGTATGGAGAGCCGTAACTTGAGCTAGTCAATCGATTAGATGGCCAAACACCTCCGCCAGGAGTCCCAAAATATGGCGTCGCACCTATCTGGCTTGGTAAATCAAGTGAAAGTTACACTCCCAGAAGCCAGGATCATTCTTACAGATTTTGGCCAGACATTCTCTCCAATACGCGAGAAGAGATTTGAGTCATATAAACCCCTTTTAATAAGACCTCCCGAGGCTCGATTTGAGCTGATAATGCCACTCACTTTCTCGTCTGATATCTGGACGCTTGCATGTACCATCTGGGATATCGTAGCCCAACGGTCCCTCTTCGAAGGCTTCCTCACAAACGAAGACGACGTGACTTGCCAGTAAATCGCAGCACTGGGCCCGCTCCCGACTGAATGGTGGGGAAAATGGGAGGACCGTGGAAATCACTTCACCAACAACGGCGAGCCAAATAATCGAGCTACATCCCAGTATAGGTCCTTAGAGGATACCTTCGAATTAAATATCCAGCAACCGCGGAATCAGGCGGGGATGCCGCCACTTGAATTGAGTGAGCGAGATGCTCTCTTCGCGATGTTGCGCCCAATGCTTTCTTTCAAGCCTGAAAATCGTTCGTCTGCTCAGCAGGTTCTTGAATCGAAATTGATGGTGAAATGGGCTATTCCCGAGTATAAGAAGATCCGAAGCTCGCAGGAAAGCTAGTAGTGGTCGCAATTTTATATAGAATTCCTCTCCCCGATGAGTTGTAGTCAAGAGCCGTTTTCTTCCTTGATACTCAGCGCACTGAACAAACTCCATCTCTATTCTGCACCCACAAGTATACTGTATGTAATAAGGCGTGCACATTGTGAAACCTGGGAGACGTTCGACATAAGGATTACATTAACCACAAATTGCCGTTGACCGTGATCCGTAAGCTTCCAACGGAAGACATTAGAATACCATTCACGATGCCCATTGGTAGCAGCAGAACTATCCAAGTGGGGGCCAACGCCGGTCGACAAATTGTAAAGACAAAGTTCAGAGTACGGTAACCCGAGAGTGCACTCTAGCGGAACAGGAGCGACAGTAGCTCTTGATAGTTCAGGTAAGTTGTTTTGTTCTGGGCAATCGCACCCGCGTGCTGGGTAAGAGGCCCTCAGTTTCTTGCCTGTCACTTCCCCGGCACCCAACTATCATGTTGTAGGTCAGAATCTGCGGACAGATAGAGTAAGACGCAAAATCACCCATATTACTACCCACCGTGTTTATCGATCCCACATCCTGCTGCAAGCATCGAGGTGAGGATCCAGATGACTCCCGACGGGATACAAATACTCCTCCACTCCCCAGACCATCGGCCTTGACCTGCAGGATACCTCCAACGACGTCCCCCTGGTACGACCAAATTTCCTACATATCGGAGACGGATTGGTATGGAATCTGCGCCGCAATCGCTCTGGGCAGTTGGCTCGTATGGCGTCTGGCGTCCCGTTGTGGCTGGTGGGCGATCGGATGGCACGTGATGCAGATACGGCGACTCCTTGCCTATCCCCTGCCGAGACTGTTCGGCCATCTCGATATGGCCACTGTCCAATAGGGCTCAATGGTCGCGCTTCTGCTGGCGGTGAACATCCTGCCACTGGTCTTGCGGACTCGATCATGGGCTACCGCGCACCGACGCGCCTCCAACCTCGCGGTTATTAATTTCGTTCCGTTGTGGACGGGGTGGACCTTTGGGTTTCCGACGCATCTTCTAGGCATTGATTGGTCGGCGGTAGCGTGGATGCATCGATGGGTCGGCCGGATGGTCATCATCCACTCCGTCCTCCGCGGAGCGATTGCTATTCTGGGTGACGGCCAACCGGTGCAAGCTATACGACAGCAATACGTTTCATTTCTGGTGAGGCATTTGCTCTTATTCCTGGAGGCATCAACGTGCAGTTCCCCCGGATATCGATCGTTCGCTAACCGGAAACAGGCAGCATATTCAAAGATACTGATCGTTCCCGTGACGCTGCATGCGGTGGTTCGCCGTTATCCGCAGCTGGCAATGAAGTGTCACTATCTCTTGGGAGCAACCGGACTGGCTTCGATATCCTACCATGTCTGGACGCGCCGGTCAAAATGCCTCTGGTGTTTGGTGGCTGCAGCGGCTCTGTGGGTTTTTTTGAGTCTGGTTTCTTTGGTTGGTCCCCTAAGACGCTGGGGCCACTCCAGGCCTTCTGTTGTCATATCGCGGCACGATGAGCTTCTCAGTATAGACGTCACTGTTCCCTCGTCATATAAGGTTGAGCCTGGGAATTGCTAACCAGCTGCCGCTTTTTTATGTCTCGTCATGGGAAGATACGCCGGGGGGCAACGGCACAGGGGCACCGACCTCTGAACTAGTACACCTGCCCGGTCAGCGCGCACAGATCCATGTATCTGAGCAATCTGTCAGTCAAGACACATTGAGTGAAGCAGAAAACCTGGTACCAGACAATACACTGCGCTCTGCCGAACAAGGGGAAGAATAGAGACAGGTGGGAACAGTGGCAGAACAGGATGCAGCCGTACACAGGTCAAACACGTCGGGGGAGTATGTTGGTAGGCGGTATGAACCCTCTTCGAGGCCGGGAGAAGGTTGATGGTTCCGATAAACCCATATTAGCGCGTCACTGCCTCCAGTGTGTGCGCGACGGTCAATCCGCAACCAGGTCAAGGCGATCTTTCAGCCCAGGTTGAGCGATGACCTCCGGTTACTGGATCTTGACGTTGAACCGTGTCATCAGTGGTTGGACACTGGCACAACGGTGGCAGACACTGCCGGTCCATCCAGGAACCACGTCCAATGGGTCGCCTCCAGAATAGCTGAAGGCCTTGATCAATCCAGATGACCGACCTACCCGTGCAAGTTCGATTGAACTACCAGATCTCCTCGGCACATCTTTATCCTACGGACGTTCTAATGATAACATAATCGACAGCTCGCGCGACAACGGTTACTTCGGGTCCAACGCACGCCCCCAGCCAGGTAATTCCGCAATCGAACGCTCCACAGTACCACTATCCACAGTACTCTGCTCCTTCAGCCTCTTCGTGTTTCCTCAGCCCGTCCGACGGCGAGAACAGACTCCTATCGCGGGATACGCTATTGGGTCGTGGTAGTGTCGCCAATGGTAGGTCCGCGAACGCTACAGCCGGGGGTGGATGGAAACCGGCTAAGAAGGGCAATATTGAAAGGTTTAAGGACCATCCCTTCCTGGCCGTCCGGTGGTCTGAGTCCCTTGGGACAGCATCCTGTGCTCACTGGCTTTGCGCTGCCCCGGTGGAGCAGGGCCGGGGGAATAGAAGGCAATAACCACATGCTAGACGATCCCATCCTAAGGGTTCAAACTTGGACGAAAATGTGCGATGACATGCCCGGTCAGTGGCGCGCAAGACTGAGCGTTGGAACGCGTCTGGGTCGAAGTGAATGTTTGGTGGCGACGCGCGAGCCAGCCAAATGGACGGCCAGCGTATATAATGATCATATTGCTTGGCAGGGGCACGACCACATTACCGACCCTGGTGAGACGGAAAGCAATATCAACAGCCATCAGAATGTATGCAACCGCACGTCGGTCAGCTCCCTGGGTTGTTGCTCTGTGCATAGTGCGCTTCAGGAGGTTCGCTTATTTAGGTATGAATGTCCAGGCCAATATCAGGCCATGAAGTGGTATATAAACTAGGTTCCAGTCTATACCCAGAGGCCCTAGTTCTTGAAATCCTAGATTTCGCTTGTCCACCGTCACTTCGGACATACTTTGGCCCCAGGTTGATGGCACCATTAGAGGTACAAGCCAATAGCTAATGATAGGCAGATTTCTTTCTGACAAAAAATGGACATGCCTGAGGTAATGGATACATTAAGATTACAAAGACAGGAAGAATGGAGTTCTCAAAATCAGAAAACGCCCGATCACTTCAAGGCCAAACCGTAGTGGTTAAAGTTACGGTAGCCATACTTGCAGATATAGTGGACGTAGTGCGGTTGACAGCAGGGCGAGTGATAACCCAATTCGAATGTTGAATCCTCTCTCTGAATGGTCGCAACAGCCCCCCTGGATTGAGCGCAAAATGTGTATCTCTGTTGCAGTATCATAGCGTGCCACGAGGAGGGCAAGCAAAAAACCATACAGTCTCAGTTCCTGTGACGTTATAGTATAGCTCGTTGCATGTCAAGAACTCATGCGTGCGCCTGCATGGCTTATCCAGCGTTGAGTTGATTAGGTCAAATGGTGTGTCTGACTGAAACTTTATGACGTGTCCGCTCGGAACATTATCCAGATATGTTGGATTGAATAGTGCAGGGGAGCTTCCGTTCACCTGAACTGTGTGAACTTGCTCTAGGCTGGGAGAAATTTTGCTTTTTGAAACAGTAGGACCCGATGGTGAACTAGAGAGTTCTGGGGACGCTGTTGGGAATGGAGTGGATGA
>JAMAAV010000047.1:0-45997 GCA_023625155.1 Aspergillus sp. B3601
GCATTCACTCCTACCGGAGTACTATGCGGTCGGCCTGTGGAGTTATTGCGAAGGCAAGCGAGGTGGCCAGGCTTTCTTAAACTACACAGGGCCCAGTACCTCCTTTTCCTTTGACTTAGTTAATATTCTTTCCAGCTGCCTGGGCCAGGAGAATAGAGTCCTAGCAGACTGGATGCAGCCTGTCCTAAAGGAATATCGCTGTGTGTTGTATTGGGTCGTGACTGTCTATATAATGGTGTTTATTGCTGTATTGATTGCTATTATTACTGGTCTGGTTAGGTTCCTGTTGGCTAAGCTAGTGGCTATTATCTCTTCAGTGGTAAGCTAATAAGAGAAATGTTAGGTTTATACTGATAACACACAGGTATTATCTCTCCTGGTTATTAGAGTTCCTGTAATGGTGACAGTCATGTATTAACTACTTATGCAGGGCATGAACAGTATATTAGCCCAAGTAGGCATCTCTGCTAGTCTTAGACTATGGATGCTGGCCACTTCATGGCTCGCCGTGGCGTTCTTAGTGGGTACCAGTTTGTTCTGGATTGTGGAAAGATGCTGTTGTTGCTGTCTCTGAGGCTGCAAGTTCTGGCACTCCAGGGCGGTATGAAGGGCGAAGTGCGCATCTTCGATCCTCTGTGAATCATGACGACCGCACTGGAAGCTGCATACGCCAAGCATTTCCTGATTATTCATCACGTGTCCTCATGTGCTTCTTCGGTTTTTGGGGTGCATTCCCAAGCGTGAAGATAGCGGGACTGGGAAGCGAAATCAGCTAAGGGGCTCGCCCCTCCCTCAAGGCGATATATGCCGCCGGGGAACCTGGCAATGGGAGGCTCAACTGTTAGCTGGGAATGACGGGTCTTCCCTCTCATTTCTGAGTAAAGACAGGGGGCTGTTGCTAACAGGCTGTATAGGGTGATATGAATTGCACTACCATACTGCTCGTTTGTAAATGTTAGATATGTTGATAGAAACGCATAAGGATCCAGGTACGTGGGTGTTGACAGCGTGTCAGGAACTGGAATGCCTTTGAACTGTTTGTCCAGTTTGCATGGAACATTCCAGGATTGCCCGGCACGGGCTGATAATAGACCGATAATGTTCACGCCTATGTAGGGGACTGAGATACTCACAGTGTTCTTCCCCCTCACTTTCAGTAATGATTCACCCTATCGCACACAGCCCGAACCTATACTCAGTAATCTTGGCCTGTGCCGAAATGTGTATGAGAATGCTTTCTGTGCTAGTGTCTACCTGCTGGGCAGGCTGGTATATCTGCACTGTACTGTCAGTTCCTGATTTATCAGTGCCTGGTAGAGTGTGTATCTTTTAGTATGAAGTCATAATCTCTAACTATTCTTGTGCCTACACAAAGAGATGGTATATTACTCAGTTTAGTCTACTCTATTTCTAATATCCAGTATTCTATACTGGGTCACATGTACCTTCTGGTTTTCCGCGGTGGACAGCAAGACCAGACACCTGATAGGAGGGAATTTTAGCAGCAGTACTTCTGTGAACAAGGATAGGTATAACTTACTGTAACTATAACAAGCATCTATACTAAAATTATAGTAGAGAATATAATACTGAAAGTTGTTTTAGCTAATCTTAATGTACTTGTAAGAGGTTACTATATATAATCTTTATAGTCTAAGAAATGCCCTACTCCGCATAAAACATGCGGGTATATAAAATTACAACACCTCCTATACATGCTCAGGAATAGATCTTATTTTTAGAATGTGCTTGCAGCGGGATTGCTCTAATCAGGTTTGAAACCGTGCCCTGTCCCCTTGTTTTTATCTTGATTAGACATGGATTATCTATCACATTCATGCCTATTTGCCCGTAGACCCTGTTAGATAAATACTATAAAGTATTCCTAATATAGATTAATTTAGGGCTTGTGGTTAAAGGTATAGTAAGCAGTTACTCCATGCACTGGGACTATCCTTGAACTAGATATTATATACAGTAGAATAGAAAACTAACACAGATTAATCCTGTATCTATATTATAAAAGAGCATAGCTTGCTGATGCTCCGCTGAAAACTCCTTACTATAGATCACAGTGAAGTCCAGTCTTCGGGTGATGTTACATGGTAGAATGCTAGTATAGCAGCTTGTATTCTATTCTGCCTCCAACTTGCAATCCTGATTAGATCACTGGAGATATAACTTCTAATTGCAGACAAGTGATAAGGAATTTATAAATATCTATGCTTCAGCAGGGTTTCCTCTATATTAACATGCCCTTCTTTCCTGGCACGGTCCAATAGAGTCCAGCCGTAATAATTTTTTTTATTAATATCAGCGCTATGATTAAGCAGTAACTGGATGATATTGGCCCGGCCAGTAGATATAACAAGACATAATTCTCTATAATGAGGAATATTCTTTAGAATTGTTTATACTATAATCTTGTCTTCCTGAGCTATAGCCATGCTTAGTAGTATGAAACTATTGTGTTCTATACTTATATCTATGCTGGATTTAAGAAGCCGCTGAACAGCTGTGTGATTCCCTCGGTGGATGGTGTATGACAGCAGGGACCACCCGTTAGGGTCCAACGCATTAATATCTACACAGCTGTCCTGCAGTAGAAGTATTATAATAGAGAATGTATTATATTGCTGGGTAGTGAGATAGAGAATAGTCTGTCTAGTACTATCTCAGGCATACAGGTCCACCCCTGCCAAGCTAAGAAAAAAAATATACTATGGATATATCCTTTTTTTTTATAGCCTGTAGAAGTCTAGAGCTGTTTTTGTGGTCTATATTATACTGGTATAGATCCTTTTTTAATTAGTGATAAAGATCTCTGTTAGTCCTTATTAACACAAGAATGTCTCGCGTGTTATAGAACGCAGCAGTAATATATAGCACAAGCTCTGGCGGGAAATCTGCAAATGATATAATTAGAAAAATATAAATAAGGTACTGTTGTTGCTCTTTAAGGAGGATAATGGATTGTATGGTGTGGGTAAAGATATAATATATAATAAAGTGCTTTTGCCTATCTGTTATTCTCTTTAGTAATATCTGTAAAATATGTTTTTCTGTAGGTTCTTATAGACTGGCCTATTACTGATTAATTAATCAGTATTAGGAGTACTTGTTGTAGTTATAGATGGATATATATGTAAGCGAACCTTAATATATTAACTGCCTGATTAAGTCTTTTTAAACAGGATAAACTAACCTGCCCTTATTTCTTGAGAGGTAATATATGCTGACAGGCCCTCGGGACTAAATATTATATATTATATCTTTTGGCATAATGTTAAATAACCGCCCCCCTCTCCCATATCTCCTACACTATAGAAAAAGCCTGGTGTATAGGCGTAGGAGTCTGCTGGCCTGGAATTTTACTAATGTGCTGGAGCCATAAAAGAGGTTGTGGTTTACGCTAATCACAAAAACAGAGGAATAGAGAGAGGGGGTGTCTCCCTCTACAATGGGCTGCAAACAAGTCCTCAAAATCTGACTGTCGCATCCCTAGAGTCGAAATCAGTAGTAACATCTACCATAACTAGGGTATATAAAGGCTAACTAAGATAGCCCTAAATCCAAGAAGACTAACAAGCTCACAATTCCACCAAGAGCCGGAACAGCAATTAACAAGAGCTCTCTGAAGATGGCGCCACGGCCTGGAAAATTAACTAGAGTGAATAAGGCACCAGCGTGTCATATAGGGACCCGGGCACGGGCAAGAGATGTGGAGACATGAAAAAAGAGGCTTAACAATTTATAGGTGTAGTTAAATAAGAATATTATGAAGAGAAGAGCTCTAGAGAGCTATATTAGAGAGATCTAATAAAGACTCTAGAATCCAGAAATTACTAATCAAGCTGAGAATAAAGCATAGTATAAAAATTTACTTAATAAGCTTAATTAATTAAGTGAAAAAGAAGAGGCTATTCAGGCCTAGATTAAAGTTATAGATGAAGAATAGTATAGATCCGAAATAGATGTGGATGATGTTGGATCAAGGGCTAGGATCTGACCCTCTGGACTTCGCACAGACCTGAGAAGATAATATTCTAGTGGACGACAGTGATGAAAACAGTACACCCGAGAATTACGCGGATATACTTCCAGCTAATATGATTGATTTGACAGGAGATGATGATAAAGCAGAGGGATAAGGCCTTGACGGCAGACAATACTAGCCATAAGCAAGGCTGGTAAACAGTTAATCTATTTAAACTCCTACAGATATAAGAGCCGCGCAATAACTGCCTGGGTAAATAAAGAAGTAGAATATAGGGTTGATAAACTTATAAATATCTGCAGAGACCCTTATAAATAAGTAATAGAGATTAATAAAGAGGGGGACTATATCTATCAGAGAAAGATTAAGAGGATTCTAAATATTACTTAGAAACTTAAGAGAAAGATACAGAGTATAGAAGACCTTCTAGTATTAGTAGAAGAGTTAATCCTCTAAAAAAAGGTAGATAATATAAAATATAGGTATCTATTTAGTACTATTCTGGTTGAATAGACTAATAGATTGGAGTGTATGTGGATCAGTCAAATAAACTATAAAATCCTTAGTAGCTAGTTAAAGGCCTTAAACAAGCAAACAGACCGGAAATTTTACTAAATCAGGCTCTCCCAGGTGAGAAGATTTCAGGAGTATTAGGGGGGTGATTCGCGTAAGGTTGGGGACCTAGAGAGAACCCCTCCAGGTCTGGCGGAGTTGTGTCAAGTCCATTATCCACCATCTCTTTGCGTATGGTGACGGTCTGGCCTTTGGCGTCAAGGCATGCACTGCCTCCACCACCGCAGGCATTAGCCGGTCGGTTCTCTGCTGCACCGTCCCGTCCGATGGGGTCCGGTCCAGGCTTCTTGTAATTCTAGCATTGATCTCCTTCCATGGTGCGTTTTTGAACAGCAGTCGCTCCTGCTGTTTGGCAACCGGAACCGGAACGTCAAACACGGTCTCGATTGCGCGGTGGTCGGAGCCGTGCTCTGTCCCATGTACTGCACACTTGACCATGGAACCCGTCAGATTCTCCGAGGCAAGGACGAGGTCGATCGTTGACTCGTAGTCTCCACCCTGTCCTCCCCCCTGCCATGTCTTTGTGCCTCGTTTCAGTAGGCTGCTGAGAGCAAATTCATTCATGAGGTCAATGATTGGATCCGCTTCGCCCTGTCTCTCCAAAGACACGTCGTCTCCTCCCCAAAGTTGATCATGTCGGTTGAAGTCTCCCACGATCAGAACTTCCACCACTGCGCCCGTATCTCGCCTTACCTTGGTAATTGCCTTGCGTAAGTTACTGCACGTGTCACGCAAGGCCTGGGCATCTCCCCCTTCTACATAGACTGACGCCATGAAAATCAATCGCTCGGGAAGCCGGATGATCGCCGCTGTCAGATCCGGGGATTCGATCGGCACTTGCTCCACTTCCACGTCCTTCCTCACCCACAGCATGCTCCGGATTGCCCATCTGCCTTCCCTCCAGGTGGAGGGGATCATCTTCGTCCATTTTTGATGTCCCATCGGAGTTGTCAAGAGTCGGCCGTTAATTCTTCTCGCTTGGGGTTCTTGGATTGCTATTGCCGCTGCGTCCTGAATTTCTTTGTCGTTCATCAAGCTGTCATGCACTGCACCCTGTTTCCTTACATTTAGCTGAATTATTCGGAGCGTTCTATTCATGTTGCACTGGATACAGCTTCCGACAGTTTCTGCTGTACGATTCATGTGGGCCTCCGCATGGAACGCACTTGAGGACCGTCTCATTGCAGATGCTGTGGCGGTGGCCTTCCTTGGCGCGCACTTCTGGGTGTTGTTGCATTGGAATGCTTTATGTCCGATCGCTTGGCAGTTGTAGCATTGTGTCGGTCGTGGCCGGTGTTCAAAGGCGCTGGTTACACCAGACTCTCCCCCAGCGTGGAAGAACCGCTCGGCCAGGAGCCTTCGTGCATCGGTGCCTTTGGTCAAGTACACCACCATTGACCCATAGGCCTTCGCATTCTCCTTTCTGCTTAGCCATGCGATCTTGGCAATGGTGGCTTCATTCTCCTCGCTGAAAGCTGCTGCAGCACCTACTCTGATCTCGTCATTTTCTATAACGCAGTTGAAGGGCCGGATTGCACTTGCATGCCTGGCCGGGGGACCACGACATTGTCAATTTCAACACTATGAGGAGATAAATAAGCCTCGCAATATCCAGAAATGGATGAATGCTCGCATCCAAGCACCTTCTCACTCTCTTCTGACACCCGTCGATACATCGCTTCCGCCTCTTCTTAATTCTCTTGGCCGAAGAGTACCAGGGCAAGTTGGATGACATTGGCCAGTGTATCAGGATGCTCATGTCCAAGCACCTTCACTCGTGCCTCCAGCGCCCGTCGGTACATCACTTTCGCCTCTTCATATTTCCCTTGGCGAGAGAGCACATTACCAAGGTTGTCGACACCGCCGAGCGTGTAAGGATGCTCGCGTCCAAGGGCCTTCACGTGTTTCCAACACCTGTCGATGCATCGCTTCCGCCTCTTCATGTCCCCCTTGGCTGGAGAGCACACTACCAAGGTTATTAACACTGCCGAGCGTGTCAGGATGCTCGAGTCCGAGCACATTCTCTCGTGCTTCCAGTGCCCGTTGATTCATCGCTTCTGCCTCTTTGTAAGCTCCTCGGAGAGCTAGAAACCATCCACATTTAAACCAGAGGGTGGCGGCATTTAATCGATCCTCATCATCGGTGTCATTGATAGACCTCAGCACAATTTTAGCATGCGCAAGAAGTGTTCGACATTGTGTCCAGCTTTCATAGTCACCATCTGGAAACACCCGCGCCATGATTACTCGAGATTTGGCCTGCCAGCCGTGGAGCTGCTGGTGCCGGTCCAGCCACACCCGGACCGACAATTGCGTTAGCCGGTGCATGTCAAACAATCATTCGTCTATTTCCAGTCGGACCAGAGAATAGCTGAGCAGCGGCGCCAATGTATCGTGAAAGTCCAGGATATCTTGATCGGGGTCGCGCACCAGATCCTCGGGGATTCCCTGCTGGTTCAACATACTCATCAACGCCAGGAGATCCGTCGCCGCCGGCCGCCCCTGGCGAATCTGCTCAAACGAGAGCTGCCACGTGATAATCACCGCATATTGAATGCTGGGATCGCGCCGGAGATCCGTGGAGTCTTCATTCTGGAGCAGCCGGATCTGCTTCGACTCACTTTCATAGAAAAGTCGAGGATATGCGGCGACGGTAATGAGGGGCAACCGATTGGCAATATACGCTGCAGCCTGGGTGATTGCCAGAGGAATGTATTCCAGTGCCTGCACCAGTGCCTCCTCGTCCTCTCCAGACTCTCCAGGTTGAGGGCCTGGAATCCTCGCCCGTAAAAGGGCCAGAGAGTCTTCCACATTCATTAGCTAAACCGCGATCACATGGCCGTCATTCCCCACCAAATTCCACGCCGCCAGACCATTTCGCGATGTGATCAGGATTGATCCATGCGCCGCCTGCGGCAGGAACCTCACTAGTGGCCCCCGTTCATTGAATATATCGCCGCTAAAAATGATACCATCGTCATCTGCATTATCCAAAAGCATTAGCTAGCGCCCATTGCGTGCATCACACAACCACTGATACACGAGCTGGAGGAGGTTCGTCTTCGGATCATCCCGCCCCAGAATCTCCGCCACGGCGGCAACCTCCTGGTAGCGCTGTTCCAACCGCGCCGCATTGCTGGCGTGGATCCAGAAAACCCACACATCCGGTGCGGATTCTCGCACGCGATAGGCATACTCGATGGCTGTCTGGGTTTTTTTGACGGTAGTGAGATCAGTTGTTATTCAACAGGCTTTCGATTCGCTAGGATCCAAGGAATCTAAATATGCTAACGCCGCTTCAATTGAAGTCATATTGACTGAGTTATGAGGTGTTGAAGTTTACAGGAAAATGTCGGTGTATAAGGGAAATCGGGCGCCAGGTGGGTCCGGGCGCCAGATGATTAAGCACGGTGAATGTGAGCCGTTCCCCTCAAAGAAACTAAACCGCTATCATTAAGTACCCTCACCAAGAGGTAACTATATGAGGCCGACACGGACTTGAAAGCTCCATGCTTTCAACGGTACACCTCAAACCTTTGGTAATTCGCCAAATTCCTGCAGAAATGTTGCAAGCAGGGTTACAAAGACCACCCCTCGCAGGGAATTCTCGACCTATTGTTCAAATCTGCCCAAGGATTTGTCCGTCTCGAAGGATATAGAACTATCAAGGACTGCGGTCCTTGGAGCCAGTCGCCAGATAAAGATCTCTCGCCGTTTCGAAAGCTAAAGAGAGCGGATGGTTCTCGCCGAGGACATTCTTGACCTTCTCCGTCACCGCCATTTGAATACGTAGAGCGGTGTTTTTCTTCCCCATCCGGTAATTGCTGTATGCGAGGTTGTTGAAAAACATAAGAGTGATAGGATGGCAATCGCCGAGCACGCTCACTCCCGTCCTTGCCGCCTTCTCATGCAGCTCTTTCGCCGTCTCAAACCGACCGACTTGATGGTAGAGGTTTGCGAGGGTGTTCATGGACATCAGCGTAGAGGGATGCTTCTCCCCTAATCTTGCCAAACGTGTCTTCAGGACACCCTCGCAAAGACGGATTGCAAGTACACTCTGTCTCGCCTGGCCATACGCATTCGCGAGGTTGTTTATCATGGTGAGCGTGACCGGGTTTTCGGGACCCAATCTCTCGTTGCATGCAGATGCCACCTTCTTGTGGAGCTCCAAGCCTTTGGAGGAGTAGCCGCTGCGAGAGTAGATGGAAGCGAGGTGGCTCATGGATGTCAGAATGCGAATGTGCGGGGCCTCGTCGTGCTTGTATGTTGCAAGGGCTCGTTCCAGGAGCTCCGTGGCTTTTACAACGCGGCCGCTGTTGCTGTAGTACCTGGCAAGCCGAGTCACCGCGGACAAGACCACGGGATGGTCCCCTCCAAGAGCCTCTCTGCCGAGCGCAACAGCCATGGTGTGCAAGTTGGCCGCCAGTCGCATGCATCCCAACTGACCGTAACAGTCTGCTAGGCTGCTCATCAACTCCAAAGTATAGGAGTGTTCGGCACCGTAGACAACGCTGCTGCCATCAAGCGCCTGTTCGTATAATGCCCTTGCCTCCCACATTTGACCAGCCACGCTGTACAGATCGGCCATATCCCCCATGGTCCTGAGGGTATGAGGGTGCGTCTCCCCAAAGTATGCTCTGCTTCTCTGCAGAGCCGCCTCCTGTAAACTCATTGCAGACGGCCGGTCTCCTTGTAAAATATCGCAAACTGAATCAATAGAGCCACATATTGGGTGTGGGTTGGACCAACCCAAGTTGCGACGATGTCACCCTTGTCCGACTGTTGCCTACCATCCATCGCATTCAGCTTGGAGAGAAAGAGTAGTCAACTTTGACGTCCCAGACAGTCATTCTGGCGATGATTGTCCATGCGTATGGGTTCTGCGTCTATGGAGAATGAGGGACCCGGCTCTGATACAGGAAGGGCGGTCTAAGAACTAGCGCCTTCAGCGTGGTTCGGAATAATCGCCGATCTGGCCGAGAGCAATGGAGTTGTCTCTGCAGCAGGTCTTAAAGAGATGTCGGTCTTTCCATTTTAGGTTTTAACTCGGGGGTTTCGGACCCGGTGACTGGTGCCTCAGAAGACGGCTCACTCGGTCAAAGCGGTGGAGCGCACGCTAAGCACCAGCGAGTCAAGATTTCACAGTCAAAGTCCAAGACACGTCTGGAGAGGAGACAGATTACCCACGTTCATCGGGATGTACTGTATCACAACTAGCAGCCGAGCCGCTCTAAACGACCGGCACCGACCTGGGCGTTTGGGCCTGTGACCTTTCGATCCATTCCTAAGACGGCTAGAATCAAATGTGACGTGTACGGTTGTAGACTCTGGTAGCAGTTGAATACCTCGACTCCCACATATCTCCAAACAGCCGATGAAGGCAACTGCTCAGGCTGTTTGGGCTCGCCTCCGATTGCATATACTACCGGTTTGGTCTCGACGTCGCGCCGGAACGGCGAGTTCTCGACTGTATGGTCAACACCTCGGGCCAACTCTAGGGGAGGTGTTAGCGGATACCACACGGCCTCCGTACACGCTTTCTGGATTCATAGCGTACCTGTCCACGAAACAGTGCCTTGAGAACGTGACCTTCATTTTGAAGGCAAGGGAGTATCGGGAATTACACCGCTCCTTACATGAGTCTGGGCACTTGGACGGCCCGACCAAATCCATGTCAGTTCAACGTCTCGACGACGCGTGGCGAGAACTGCTTAGCTGTTTCCTTTCCCCTGACGGTCCGCTGGCGGTCAATTATCCCCGGCAAGCTATGGGAAGCTCTGAAGCCACGGGCACGAAGTACCTCCCCAGCCGGAGTTCCTTGATTCAGCCGTGGCACGCGTTTATACATTGGTGGAAGACCCTGTGTTCATGCAATTCCTTTATCGATCAATTTGGACGCACACCATGGGGAACAGTCGCTAAAAGCTTGTTCCACAACTGTCGCGCACTCATTTAACTTGCGGTCCTTCACCGGTCAAGTGAGATTCCAACTACTTAGAAACGATACTCTGGGTAGTACAAAGCTGACGTTTCTAGTCACGGACGATATACCCAGTCGACACCACCGCTTCATCAGTCATCATGTTCTTGCACAAATAACGTTGAATGAGGATAGAAGGTCAGGAATGGGAGTAGGAATCCAGTTAGAAAGACTCTGCAGTCGTTGGAATGGTATTACTCTACTTAACCACCGCCGCGCGTTCCCATAGCCGTAGACGGTACAAGTTTAGGGGGCACTTTGGCGAGTAGGACAAGTATGGGATTTTCTAAAGGTGGCCAACCTCTGTGAGGCTCTACGTACAATCTGGAAGCCAAGTGAAATGTGCAAGTAAACCGAAATATGAAACCATTCATTCCCTCGCTACCGCATTGTCATCTATAAGTAGGCGATCACACATTCCCGGTCTTTGGTGATTCGATATGGACACCATCTGGTGCACCGACAGCCTTGGTTGGCGTGAGATAAGATTCAGACCTGAATGCAGGACGAAAGAACGCCTACCTTCTTAATATTCCCGTAAATTGTAAATTGGCCAGCGGTCATTCCTGATACCATAATCAATCGAGCCGGAAGGCCCGCAAAGCTCCCGCGGATTCCTAGTCCCATCGCGATCCGATACAAGCGAGCGGCTGTTCCCTCGTTCGACCTCGCTGGGATCTGATTAATCTTGCTTAGCATCGTGTCAGCCGGCTGCGAAACGACCGCGGCGGCCATGCCAGCTACCAGGCCCGACCCAAGGTTAACCCCAGTGTACGCTGCATCGGAAAGAGTCGAGCGATCTAGCAGCTGGAACGCCAGCTCGAGAGCTTTCTCATATACCACGAATGTCGCCATCGTATATGGGACCCTGACTGGCTTTAGTCGTCCGATAACATATGAGTGAAGTCACGGCAAGGTGGAGACGCACTGTTTAAGCAGAATCGGGCCTAACCCAGAGTAGAACCCGGGGATCCCTTCTTGTCTCGCCATTTTGGCAAATCCGTCCGTAAGCCCACGAGCGAAATGCTTATCCGAGACCAGACGTATACGGACGGCCTCAAAGGGGCAGAGGACAAGGTCGCCAAGAATTTCCGCTAGTGCAGATGAGGATAGGTACACCGTATTGCGGTACCTCGCGGTTGTCTCGGCACCAAGACAGTCAACGTTCATCCGTTTGAAAAATTCGTAGCCACCGAACTTGAACGCGCCCTGCAAAAAATACCCTGCCACCGTCGGCCCGATGCCAGTCAATAGCGCCCCTACTCCGTCACCGGCAACTATTTGTTGTATCCCCGCAAATACACCACGGTTATACCGGACAGGCTCTAGCTGAATCCTTGTTTTGATCCTATTGTTTCGTCAGCAGTAAATCCTGTCAAAGACGACGATGCAACACCTTCATGGCTGATCGCCTTGTAGGGGGTCCGTCTGGCTGCGACTACCGTCCACTCCCCGCAGACTGCGAAATCAGACTCACACATCGATTGGGGTGATAAGCGCATGAGTAAATGAGCAACAAATGGCCCCGGCGAAGGCGTACCGGCCATAGAGGTCGATTCGAGTGCCTTTGAATTGCGAGCTAACCAAGCCGCGGTCCGTGGAGAGTTGATTTTGCGCCATTGATGACTGTCAATACCCGATCCAACCTGGCTGCCGGGCATGCAAAGCTGTTCTTGGGCCTTTAAGTAACTCACATGGGCGCCTACACAAAGCCGGAGACCCACACATTCAACCAATAGGAACCAATACTTGTCAGGGCCACGAAATGGCTCGGGTGAATCTTCCCGCTAGCTGAACAAACAGGGTGGCTGCGTGACTGAAAGGGTGGCGGTTTCGCTTTTACCCACCATATCCTATTTCATGCCACTCTCCGTCCAGTCATTCAGAAGACTATTCTCGACGTCCGGAATCATCCCAGTCTGACCTATTCTACACCTCTACCCTATACCGTGTGTTCTTCTACTGACTTGGGGCATTCTTGTGTTTTACATCGGTCCACTATTTGTGAGTCAACGCGATCGGCAAGAAAGACCTATTCTAACGGTTGGCGAGAACAGCATCATGATCGTGACGCGTGGAATATCGTTAACGAACTTCGCCGTGGCGTCATCGGCACTCGCATTCCAAGTGTTTGTCTTATATCCCTGGCACAAACAACTCGATGACGGGTTCGAGGCCCTTAAGCGGGAACACCTTCACGTCCTGAAGTCGCTTGACCGCATACAACAGAGCAAGGAGAAGCAGCCCAGCCTCGGATCCGCTTAGAACATGGGGAAGTCACAGGGGATGGCATAGATAGGTTCAGTAATAGAGTCTGCCATGGGATACAGCTTTCCCACTGCTTAGAGATTTTGGCAAGAGTCAATGAGACCTATACACTTATACATACCGTGGTTAATGCGTGTTTATGTGCATGCTTATATACCTTTACTAACGCCGCCTACTTCCAAGTCCCGGATGTGTAAGATTTTCTAGAGTAGTCGGGGGGGTGGATTGCCGAAAATTCACCCTTTGTCTGCAATGTGCCACCTACCACTGCGCGTATATTCCTGGAAAACAGAAATTTCATGGGAGCCCAGACAAGTGTTCTGCAGACTAAGGGGAGCCCGACGTACCAGACTCTGGGTGGTTTCGTCCGAAGTTCCTTGCTTAACATTTCGGACAGATGGCCGCGGTGATCGCGGCGAATTCCGATCCTGTCATACTCTTGATGCGACCGCAGCGTGCCTACCGCTTACGATCTCATAAGTAACGGAAATCGGTCCGCTATCGCCAAGCACCAGCTTACGTGGGTCCGTTCCTTCATGTCCTAAATGCGACCCACCCTTTTTTCTTGATCGGCACCGGAGATGGGTCGTATCTTTCGGATCCGACCGGATGGCGTTATTTAACCAAAGTCTCAGGCGAATCGCGCTCAGAAGAGAGAGGGTTTGAATGACGCGGGTTAAGCAGACTGTAAGCGTCTACTGTCGCTTCCTGCTGCAGCTTCGCCGAAATCCGCGACATTATTCACGACTCCTTGGTTACATAATCCCGTCCGCGTCATTGTCGAGGTTTGACCCGCCAAAACCCGTACTTTAGTATGCCCCGTAAGGACAAGGGAAAATAAAGCGGGCATGTACGATGACAAATCTCATGCACAATAGCAAGGCTTTTAACTGCATCTTGGGATAAAGATGTTGGTTGCACCAATCCAGCCCCGTGAAAGGATGCCTAAACCGTGCGTGATAACGTCAGCCCTAAGATAAAACCCTTCTTGCCTGTCCTTCCTGGTCTGGGGAAGGAAGCACAACACCCTACAGCTCTCAAATAGTTCTGAAGTAGCTAAACAACATGCAGTTCCTCCGCCAGCTACATCAGAGCAATAGATTCACACCACATCATATTCATCCCTCGCCTCGTCAGCTTAGATAACTACTTCCTCCCGATCATTAAAGCCCACACGCATCTTCTCCGGGATTGACAATCTGAAGTATACTCTGAACCATTCAGTCTGCGCATCAGCAAGAGCTTGTTGGCCTTCCTGTTCAAGAACGTGACCGCTATATAGTGTTATTGAATATCCTGGAACAAGCTCGAGCCCTTAGTCGAAGCACGAGTGTGATGGACGCAATGAGCAAACAGGGTTTGGCGGTCCATATATTCCTATACAATCAAGACCTAGGGCGCGTCTTTAGGCTGCTAGTACACAGCCTGGGGGATAGTTTATAAATGGCTGACAGGACATCTACCGGGCCGTCGGAATACATCACCTACATCAAGCTGGGGAATTCATTGACTGTCCACCCGTGCGATTGACCTATAAGCTAAAATACTACTGCCGCGCCACTTTTCAGTCCTCATCAAGAATTGTCTGTCATAGTAGCATCACCCGTGTCGGGGATTCCCATAGCGAAGCCTCCTCAGAGACGTATCTGTAGCTGTGAGCCCGATTCATTCCAGCCTGAGACTGCTCGACTCTGCAACGAACGAGAAAACCCAGTGGTTCAATTGCCACGATCCTGTCTTACGTCCGTCGCAAGTGTGGTACGACCTTATCTTTCATACGCTCAAGGATCTGACTACCGCTTTCTTCTCGAAATAGGACCGTCCCCTTCGCATCCTTATCCCAGCAGATACGTCGGTACACCCGCCAGACATACTCCCAGAGAGCAGACGGAATCGAATCTCCTCCTTCCGAGGGAACATTGCTGAACACGCTGTCAAGTACGTCACGTTCCAGGATGGCCTCAGAAAAACACCAATCAAGTCTCTCCATACTCCCAGAATGCCGACAAACTCCAGCTTGCTCATCAAAAAAACCTAACGTACGGAGATATGTTGGCCTATGGATTGTCCACGATGTGGATCTGTTCCATACCAATGATAGCGATAACTTGATGATGTCGGGCGGGCGGAGGTATTGGAGGACCATACGAACGAATAATGCCCAGTTCACGGCTTCAGGTAGGTCCGAGGCAAAATAGAATCTGGCTTCTCCCTCACCCAGCCAGCTCCAGATGTCGGGCACTTCCGCGAAGATCTTTCGCCCTAAAAAGCCCCAGACAAAGTCATATACCTCGAGGATGTCCAACTTCTCTTGGAGGGTGCGCTCAGAGTTGTGCCCCCAGGTCCTCCAGACCCGAGCGAAATGTTTATTTCGTTGCTGCGGAGTCTCGTAAACCGACACCCTCGCAAGCCAGAGCATCTCAATGGCGAACCAATGCGTTGTTAAAGCCTGATAGAAGCGTCGGTAACCGAGAATTCGACTGGATCGTACGGATGCGTCCCTGGATACATCATTCTGGCCGATGGACGGCTCCGGGCAATGTTCATCACGGTGGAGAGCATATTCCTCCTCATAGGATTCGTGGATTGGCCAATTGAGACGTACCGACCGGTTATATAGGGAGCGTATTGAAGGGTCACAATAGATGTCGTAAAGCAAACGTAACCCTTGCCATCGGCAAACGATCGACCAGATTTCGGGATCCGCCAATGTCACATCCGTTCCGGTATGGGGGTACAAACTCTCCTTGTAGGAAGGGCGTGATGATAAGGGCAGCTCGTCATTGCGTGTGGTGTACTCCAAGTGCAGCCTTTCCCGGACCGGCAAGATCTGTGACAACTTCACATCAATGCAATGATGTGTTGCGTGGCCCTGCTTGTCTCATGAGCCTGAGCGGGGATACATATACCGCCACTGGCCACAGGGCTGCTTACTATCACGGCCCTAAATACCAGAAGTCGGTTGCCTGGATGTTCTAAAATGTCATGGAAACGTCTGCAGCACCTGGCAAGGTGGATTACCTCGTCTAGGCCGTCAAGATGGCAGAGTATCGATAGGAGAACCTCACATGGAAAACTTAACAGCGTTGACATCATAGAAGCCACATCAAGTTTGTGCGTAGGGAATCGCCATCTCCAAGAAACGTTGGCTACGTCCTCCATCCGAACCGAACGAGACCCTCCTTTATCAGCTTTACTTTCTGCGGACGGTGATGATCCCTGACAACAGACACGTCTTTCTCGACTCTCCAGTGGGTCAACGTCGGCTCCGAGAGGTGGCCGAAAATTCTGACCAGGCGGTGGCAAATCAATGGTGAAGGATTGAGAAAATCTAATTTCGGGGGATCTTTACCAATCCGACGTTGTCCTGTAACGTCTCGAAAGTCACGAGACTCTATTATTCGTCGGAGATTGTTCGTATCAGTCGGCTCCGAAAAGATATTGCGAACGCTTTCAGAAACCGGAGAAAAGACCGAGTCCCCAAGCCCCCGACAACCAAACGCCTTTTTTTTTTTTAGGATCTCCATCTTTATAGCATGTTTTCGCAATAAAGGCAAGGAACGTCATTCAAAAAAAAAAAAAAAAAAAAAAAGACTCAGATGGAGTACTATAGATAACAACCACATTCCATATCGGAATAATCTCTGACCCACATTCTAAACTTTCGTTCTGTGCATTCACTAAATGGATAACTCTCTTGCAAAGCAAATCTCCAACACCATCCCCAATAATTGTTTAAATACTTATGACGCCCGTGATTATAAAGAGTAAGTGATTCCATTTCAGTTCTCGGGGATGGGAAGTATAACTGACGATTGCCTCCGTAGACCGCCCTTCTTCGTGCCTCGATTCGCGCCCCGAGCCATCCCAAGTTGATCCAGGCATCGGAACTCAACGGCCGAGTACACCGCAGCGGCTGCTCTGTTGGGTAAAGAAACAAAAATACAAGCTTGCAGGTGCCACTTTTGTTGCCAGCATGGTCGGTTCCTTTATTCTGGTCGGTCGCAACCCGTACTTGACGGGCAAACAGAAAATCGTGCAGGCCCGTGTCTATGCACAGGGACTGACGCTGGCTGTCATTGTTTCCTTAGCCGCGTTTGAGATATCTGACCGACAAAAACCGTGAGGAAGGTAGGGACCCGCATAACTGCTATTTGGGCCATAGTCATGTATGAAGTACCGAAATAAGTCGAAATAGCGAATTTTATGGTAGTGCGGGTAGTTGTTGGGTTTTACAGACATTCGTTGGATGCGGATATAACGTTGACGTCCAACGGAGCGGATTTGCCGCAGCCTAGAAATGACAAGATGTTCTAGAGTGTTTTATCTCCGAGATTCCGCAACGATGCATTCCAATTCTGACGGGGCAAAGCTCTAATAGTAGTCGCCGCCAAGGCTTATCAGGCTACTGTTGTGAATCGAGGCTCGACCAAGTAAACAATAGAGCTTCGTATACGGAATTTATTCCAAATACAAACAGATTGATTTCCAATCAATCTGATATCCATCTTGTATATAAACCCTCATGTTCTCAGATACGAAGGACGATTAATCTTCCTCTGAATCACAATAGCTACAAAAAGGTATGTCCTACCAGTGAGATAGGAGAGGCAGTCCAATGCAATAGGATGTACAGCTGCAGACGAATAGGAATATCCAACATACTGGACCTTTGACCGTATATGATGCTAAACGTCATATTCCGGCACGTGGCCAAAAGGAAAGGCGTCAAATCTGCGACAGGCTAAGAGCACGCGAAGTACACCGTCACTCAGCAACGCAGGCAGACATGGAAGATCTGATTGTCTGGGAAGATAGTCAAAGGAGGCGAAATTACTGAATAGTGTCAAAGTAATCGTTTGGAGGCTATCAGATGGGTGTGGCAGACCAGTCCCTAAGGTCGGGTGGGCCTTACTGACCATCTCGGTTCTATTGCTGATACACAGAAGGGGGTTTCGGGTCGGTAATTCTTCGGAGCCGAAGAGTGCGGAGCATACAATTCATATTTAAGGTCAAGAGTTACGGGGCTGTCCCTTGCAGACAGGGCTATTCATCGCGAGGCAAGCTTTCCTTTCCCGTCAGTCCAACTATAATGAATACAGTATGTCGTTCTGCCCATATGAGCTATCTTGACAGTTGATGACGTTTGCCAGATCCGGTCAACCTGGTAAGTTCGCCCTGGCGACCAAGAATGATAGAAACTCACAAATCTCGTGCTTCCTGCGGATAGTGTTGGGTGGGGTTCTCTCTGCATCGGTAAGGATTCTACATCAGGTGCAACAAAATGCTGGCTAACATCGACTGACATAGCTGGAGCCAGCGCGTACTATCTGGCAGATACATCTATCACGGCAGATCGAGCTGCCCGGCAAACGGAGACTCAGAGGCGCAAGGCCATATTGGCTCTTGCAGAAGCTGAATACAGACAGAACACTCCAGCGGCTAGCAACCACACTCCGCAAGGGAACCTACAACACTTGAAGCAGCCTATGTCGAAAGGTTTAAATGAACATGAGGATCAGGAGGGATGACGGGAATCTATTCGATAGATGAGGAGACATCTAATAGACTTTTGGCGGAACAGTATGACGCTATAGTACTGTATCTTATCTGGCTTTTGCCCGCTGCGGAAATCACGCTTTCATTCTCTACATGGTCTACATGGTCTTGCTTGTGGGGTGCAATGGACGTGGCTTACCACGGCGGTGACGATGAGCATCCCATACCGTCTGGGCAATCCAAGAAGGCACCGGATAGCACGGTAGAGCGGGCCGCTGGTGGCAGTCGACAGTATCAACCCGACCGGTGCACATGTAAACTGTACTCTCCCTCCTCCAAAGCACAAAGCACGCGTCGAAGACCGTTGAAAGGCTTAAAGACCCCATCTGTACCAAACAAACTCTGGTGCATCAGCGTCATTCACGTGGCAATTATGCGAACCCAGGACTGTGTGGTAATATATCTGGTTGCGAATTCGGACAACGGTTGCCACAGTATCGGTTGATCAGAACCCGACTAAGGTATAGTGAATGGTACGATGCATTTACGTCGAGCCGGTATCGATGGCAGTCAAGCTTTGGCACAGAACAAGACCAAAAGAAAGGACAGCTGATTTACAAATGGAGCTTTTTGTGCTCGAACGACAGCCAACCCTAACAGACTAACAAATTTAAGATTGGAGCCATTTAAGCAGCATCATCGCCAGTTGCTGACGCTGCATCGGTTTCGAAACGCAGTCGTTCAGGCCACGTTTGATATAGCTCGCTGTGTCCCTTTCCAACGCGTTACTTGTTAGCGCTATTATGGGAATGTCAACCCTCAATTTGCGAATCTGTTCGGTTGCCTCTACACCACCCAGAACGGGCATGTAGATATCCATAAGGATAACATCGTATGACAGTGGCCTTTGCTCGACGAGGTGTACAGCGTCGGCACCATTGCAAGCAGTGTCCACTGTTCGGAAACCCAGATTGTTGAGGAGTTTCAACGTGGCTGCTTGGTTGATGTTGTTATCTTCCACAAGTAGGATGTGCTTCTTTGCTGCAACAGCCCGGAGCTCTTGATAAATCAGGGTTTTATCCGGGGAGTTGGAAGTCGCCTCCGCCGTGACCTCATCCCCGTCGACGTAGTCCATTTTTATGGTCGACCAGAAAATACTCCCACTCTGGTCAGGATTGCGCCTGTAGCCTATGTCACCCCCCATCAGCTGAGTCAGGCTCTTGCAGATTGAAAGCCCGAGGCCAGTCCCGGGATAACGCCGAGTTTCTGTCTTGTAAAACCTGGTAAATGGAGTAAACAGAGTGGCAACAGCATCGTCAGGTAGCCCTATCCCCGTGTCGCTGACTTCCATACAGACGATACACTGATGAGGATCATGCGTATCTGTAACCCACGTCGTCGAAAGTTTGATGCAGCCCGTGTCAGTAAACTTCACGGCGTTCCCCAGCAGGTTCTGTAGTACTTGTCTGAGTCGGAAAGGATCGCCTCGCAGAAATTTAGGAAAATCAGGCTCTACAGAGCTTTGAAAATCAACCCCTGGTTTGAGTGACGGTTGGCAGGAACGAACAGCCGCCTTGACGACCTCCCTCACACTGAAGATCTCCGGTTTGATGGAGAACGAGCCGGACGAGAGCTTGGAGAAATCCAAGACATCGTTGATGACGCGAACTAAAACCGAAGCCGAATCCTCCATGATCGACGTGTACTCAAGCTGAGCATCGCTAAGCTCCGATCCGGTGAGCAAGGAAAGAGCCAGGAGCATCCCGTTCATCGGATTTCGAATCTCGTGGCTCACGTTGGCTAAGAAGTGGCTGTTCATCTTTGACGCTTCCTCAAACGCCATAACCCTGCGTGACTCCGTTGCCTTCTGTTCTGTCAGATCGCGTGTGATTTTCAGAAAGCCGACATGAGAGTGCCTTTGATAGATTGGAGTGATGACAACATTGGCCCAAAAGCAAGAGCCGTCCGGACGGTGTCTCCACCCTTCATCTTCCACTTTGCCGTTGCGTAAAGCTAGGTCTAGCTCCTTTGCCGGCTTGCCGACTAAGCGATCATTTGAGCTGTAAAATATTGAGAAGTGCTGCCCCACAATCTCGGAAAGCGTGCATCCTTTGATTGGCTCAGCTCCAGGATTACCGCGAACAATATTGCCCTGCTGGTCCAACACGAGAAGAGCGTAGTCCTGAACGGCGTCGAGTAATGCCGCGTACATGTTGGACGAGCCAAAATCGATCTCTGTCGATGTGCATCCCGTTCGGTCTCCACGAATGCCTTCGAGTTCAAGAAGCGTGGAGCTCAAAATTCCCTCCTCATAAATAGGCATGATTCGGAGTTTGAAGTCGTGAGCGTACCCGGGCATGCGGACGCATTCGATGACTTGTCTGTTCCGCGTTGCAACGGCATTTCGGAGGGCGGCACGGAGAGCAGGCAGTCTTGCAACAGGAACGTGACTGTCTATATTGGTGTGAAGGATTTCGTCGCACTGCTGCTTTGAAAAAGACAGATAAGTATCGGAGACCGCAGCAATATTGAAAGAAGTGTCCAGCACAAGACTAGGCGTGGAGCTGTAGCGGAAGATTTGCCTCAGCGTGCCTTCCCAGCCCCTCGAGGGCTCAGGCCGTACATCGTCGTTCTGGGAGGTCCCGATGCTCTTGGTCGTCGCCGTATCTTCAGCCATCGTTTTGATCAGATCTATACCTGGGATATATGAAGAGGAGAGGTGGATTTTGGATTCCATTTCTCTTCGACGAAACGGGCCAAAGCCAATGGATCGGATGATGGGACGTGGCGCAGGCTGCGCGGTACTACAATGTTGCGTCACGTGGGGAAGGTTCTTGAGCGGCAGAGATCAGGTCTGCGGACAACCGCTCGCGGAGGAGGATCCGTGCTTGATTCCGGGACTAGCAGATGTGAAGGCTTGGTTGATAAATAATCGACACTCGTCGGCTTTGCTTCTCGGAGAGAAGTCCGACGATTGAACGTCATCTCCCTTGCTCCCCGTATGCACTCTCGGGAATATCTCGGAGCCGACAGCCGAGGGGTGTTTAGGGCATTTTGATGAATCTTTCTGGAGTATCTTCGTTATCCCTTACATTGGCCCATCGGTAAATGTTGTTGGCCAACTTCGCATCTCGCGTAAGCTCACTCTTCGTCTGAGAAGTGTCTGCCTATATCGTCATAGTTCGTCTGCACATGTCGCTCTAATGGAGAGCTTGCGCAACCGACCTGATTCAAGCGGACATCGCCTAACACGATGAACAAGGATCGAGACGAACCGTACGAGATGCGTTTGAAAGAGCACGCGCAAGGCCAAGGCCATCAAAACCCAGGAGGTGCAGAAAAGACTGCGTGCGTCCTTCTGTGAAGACAAGACCTCGTCCATAAGAAGTATTCAGTGTCCAAAAAGCATTCATTGAATTGAATTTTTTTTTTTTTTTGTAAGCCACAATAGACGACGCTGTTCCACCAACCATCCTCAACAATATCTGCCTGGAGCACTCTTTATCTAGCCCCACCCTCGCGCTCCTTTAGAGCCCGTTGAACCCAAGATGAACGTTTGCGACCGTCTTCATGTCGGCGAACATCTGATCGAGGATGCGTCTTTGGTAATGACTGCGCTTCGCGGCGTGCGGTGTGGATAGAACCGACACAGTACAGAATGACTGCCATGACTAAGGCAGCTACAGGCGCGTTGAGGGACTGGGCTGTTCAGCAATGTGGAAATCCAAGTCACATGGGGCAACGAATCGGTTTTATGGTGAACGGGACCATATTGGCTACCTCTCTCATATAAAGGAATTTCGAGACTTACACCGGACGGCAACCCTTGTGGCTTTCTCATGCGAGCTTTGTGAGACATGCCCGCGGCCTTTCTCCACCAGACTTAACGAAGGGCAAGAGGTGAAAAAGCAGTTTTATAACCAGATGAGAGCCGTCTTCGAAACCCGCTACCGGCTGTACATACGATGTGGTCAGCTGCTATTAGAACAGCCGATAGATCGGGCATGTGGATCGTGACCAGCCTATTTCAGGTTGCGGCTGACCCGTTGTGGGACGCCAATTCAACAATAAGGTTAAGACTAGCTAGTTGTCCGAGAGCTCGGACATGTTTTCTGGTCCGCTTGTTCAAAGCAGAGTAGATGGAGGGACGACGCCAACCCTGACTGGAATAGTTCGATATGGGGGGGGAGGGGTAAAATAATAAGACCGGAACGATGCTACGCCACAAGAGGATGACTTGGAACCAAAACTGCAGAAACAATTGCCCCAGATAGAGGGTATTGACCTATCGATATGTGCAAGTGGAAGTTGGAAGTAATACGTGGAAAGTGGAAAAGATAAGATTATGCAGATATTAGAGTGGCAAAATCCATCGCGGGTGTGCTTGGAGCGAGTGTATCCGCCGATGGATACTCGCGTAGAGGCATGTTAGAAGAGGTACAGCCGGGCCCGCTGGGTATCAATAAAGTTACACTCTACGTCTTCTACTAAAACACCGTGTAAGCTTCCTTTTTCTCGGACGCACCAAACAAATTTTAAGGCAGTAGGCTTCAGTCTCCGTGGATAAATGCATAGCGGCGCGTAATCGGCCGCTTCTTAGGCCATCAAGCGTACCAGATAGGAATAAACGGGGAACAGCGGAGGACATAAACCAGCACATTTGTCATTTCGATACAAAATAAAGCGAAAGATAATCACACTCAAAGAATCCCGTGAACTCTCCTTACGCTTCGTTGACTCCCCAGAGGTTTCGCGACTCGGCGGAACCTGCGAAAAGTAGACGCCTCCTGTAACATCCCTCTGGCCAAGGAGGCGGTCAACTATAACAACCACGCGCGCCATCGACTATTCAATACTTTCCCCCAGTGCACCAACCCCAGTCAGGAGGCGAGGCAGATGGCTTCGTGCCATTAGCGGTTCCAGTATGTACATATGGCCGACCCACTTGAGCTGAATGACGTCGTGCCCGGAGGTTACTCGGACAAACGGTGGCGTTTTCGGCCACCTCTCGGAGCCGACGTTGACCCACTGGAGAGTCGAGAAAGACGGGTCTATTGTCAGGGATCATCACCGTCCGCAGAAAGTAAAGATGCGAGTTACTAGAGATTCGAATGTGTCGGTGTTATAGGTATAGAACCCCGGGTTTCGGGCTTTTACAAGGACGTCGCGTGCCAACTGGCGATCAGGAGACAGATCGACTAATTGCTGAATCTGCGGAGAGTCAAACCCGAGACGCTGTGCAAGGACAGCCATACCACGCAGGGCCATCTCATCGGCCTTTGGTTTAGCTACTCGGTTACCACCCGCAGGCTGTCTAGGGATATTTAGGTAGTGACGCTTGGTATAGAGCTAGAGTTGCCGATAGCCCAACTCTGCGCGGTCAGATTCAGTGCCGAGCTGCTGCTGAAAATCTGTCTCTGAGACTTGGATGAGGCATTCATGATTACTATAATCTGGCTTAAATATGTGTATGAAGGCAGTCTTAACGGAAGGGTAGTATCTGCTTGGGACCGCTAGCAGCTTCATGCAGTCTGCGCACGCCTTAAGATACCACATATTATGGAAGAAATTATCTAACGAGGGAATAATGGATTTCCTTTCTTGAAGCCTATCCCAGATTTCCACACGTTCAAAAAAAGTAAAATTTGAAAATACGGCACTGCTAAGCACTAAGCCCTGTACTTCGGTTGCATCTTGAATAGAGACTCCAGGAGCCCTGCCTTGCAATCTTGCAACCATCTGGGGATTGATCTTTGCCATCTACACGCGATCGTAACTCAGGTAAAATGACCACTCATCCAACAACGAATTTAGCGCATGGACGATTTCCTGCTCTCTTAGCATCGACGCAGGCGTATAGTTGGAACTAAGATCATATATACCTTGTCGTAATTTGTAGCAAGGACTCTCGCGAGGGAACCGATTTTCATTCCTTATACTAATAAGGAAGGAATCATGAGTAGTCGGTCAAAGGTGGCGCGAATGTCCACTCGTGAGGAAAGCTGTCGGAGTCGTTTGGATTTATTGGGCGACAATCGGGCTATCCATTGTTTCTTGAAATGGGAATTCTCTTCGTATTGGTACTGGCGAACTTTGAGGTACACCTCTCCGCACTGGGGCCCTCTTCGTTTGAATACTCATCCATGATCAGCGCTAGCGAGCCTGTACTGATTTCTTTAGTAAGGTAGTTAGATTAAATATAAGCTTATAGCTCAAGGCAAAGGAATAGCAGGGTAAGGTATTGTGGGCTAACATGGTTGCATACCATGGAGATAGAGATCGATTGTCCACCAGGTGGTAGCTGTTCTTCCCCGCCCTCAAGCGATTAGTTTTCGCGATATGGATAGACGTGGAACAATCTGGTTAATATGTACTTCCGCTGTACCTTCGTATTTCAAGCTTTGCTCCTGAACGAACAGAGATTCAGTTGATGTTAACATAATTTGATCTGTAAATGCAACTGTCAAAAGTCAAGGAGCTCATATTTATTTTATTTATTTTATTCTGAGCTAACGAACGATAGCCATGGCCCCCACACTTACCGACAGCCGGTAGAAAACACCATATGTCTTTGGTACAATAGACTAGGAGGTCCTTAATGGTAGAGAGCATCTCTTAATAAGAGAAAGTCTTGTCTGATGGCATTAACTCAGCGACGCGCTGCCGTTCAGGTTGTGCCTTGAAGAGGCATTGTGTAATATTGTTATATATAACCATATCTAAAGTCTTGCCTCCTGATTTTACCTGCGCCTCGAGGCGGTTCTAGATCTACTTATCTCGGTATTTTCCTAGTTCGGTGTTGTAAAGGCGGGTTCTTTGAACCTGCAGCTACTTTTTGGTAAGCTTGATAGTAAACTCGATGTCCTCATCACCAGCAACACCAGTGTTGTCATCGCCACCCTTATAATCGCCATTGCTCTGCAGCTCCCGAAGCCGCTGTTCGAGCTCTTGTAAGGCTTTATCTTGTCCAAGACCATGCTCTTGCTCTACCGGCAGACATCTCGGATATCCAACCACACGGTATTTACCTATGTCTTGAAGGTATTTAATGTGGTTAAGGCGCATCTTCTCTCCAAGGAATGTATCCATAGTGCTAAGTACTGAGGTACTGTCAATGTAGCTTCTTCTAAAGATATTCTTATCTTTCTGGGTAAGTACCTGGCTCCTTTCAGCCTTGGTTACTACTTCTATAGATAAATGTTAGAATTAAGGATTACCCAGATACCAAGCTAATTCAAACCTACTGTCAAGTCTATTTGCAAGACCACGCCTTAAGCTATAGATAGTTATAATTTTAGGATATCCTGTATTGATGACGACCGCTCTAAATAGCTTGCAGAAACTTACTCGGGTCCACGGATGTTTTGATATTCCACCGGCCATGGTGACTGTTTGTAGAACGGGCTCCCCTGTGATGGATGGTTTCCACTGAAGGAGTACTGGATTGTTATGATCGGGATTCTATCTTTTCAAGGCCTCTAAGGAGTTAACGTGCGTAAATATACTGTCCTGAATTGCTATCTCTAATAACCAGCTGACAGGATTGAACCGGAACTTTCTGTGCTCCCTTATTGCGAGACGGAAGCTGGCTAAGTACTGTCAGCAGGTAAGTCTGAGGTTATTAAGGGTGAATATATACTGTATGCTTTGGATTATTATTATTCTTAATCTATATCTGGCTAAGATAGAAAAACAGCTCTAACTTACTATTATCAGGTCTGCGGTAGATATAGAGCTTAATGTCCTAATTATATATTAGTATAAACTAATAGTATTAATTAGTGAGCAGGCTCGGGTAAAATACTTAGTAGTGTAGTTCACACTCATCTGCTTTAGATGTGTCCGGTATAAACGTGCCAATTCGAGCACCCAAGTAGTAATATATTATAATAGTAAATACTATCTGCACTCTATACCTTGGATGAATGAAAACAGGGTTATTGTTATTCTACAGTGACACAAGAATATTTATCAGGTCGCAGTGGGTGAATATATTTTGTAGCCTTTTTATATCTTTAATCTGTTTCTCCTCTTTCACGAGTTTTTTTTGATAAACTATTTTTATTCAATGACTATGGACAGGTATTCAAGAGATGGATTACGAACTGTATATATATTATTAGAATCCTTCTTATTAAAGACTGACTTTGTAATGTGAGTGTATCCGGTAAAGAAGTGTTCTGTAAAGTTTAGTATAGAAGATTTTGTAGGATGTAGTGTGAGAATTCTGTCGGTAGAGGGTACATAAAAGTACACAAAATCTTTGATTGTGGCGAGGTTCGGCACGGGGTATCCCTTCTGAAGGCCTTTCTCTCAGAGAGACTCATCTTCTTCGGACGCGCGGCTGGAAGGCAAGACAGATAATAAATCAGTAAGATGGTCACACACCACAGGGCAAGGGGATATAATATATACTTACTCAATATAAACTGATATAACCCTATCCTGTATAGTAATAGAGTCGTCGAAATAGATAATCTTATAATGTTTCTTATCTTACTCGCGGTGCGCTCCTTGATTATAACTATTTACTGCCGCACGGGCTTTTCTATCAACGTTTTGTCGCCCTCTTCCCTTGGACATTGTTGCAGCAGAATTGAAATTAAGACATTCATCCTGAGGGCAGTGAGATCGCGATATCGCCAGAGAGAAGGGCGTGACATGGCAGGGTAAAAGGGTAAGAAGGATGCATGAGGTGCACTTTGCACGGTGTTTGCGAGGTTCAGGAGGTGGGAGAGTGAGAGAGGAAGGGGATATCCTGGCACCATCCTGCTGGGGCAGCAGTGGGCCGGCTTTGCTTAGCCAGGCCTGTTACTCTCTCTTGTCGCAGCATCTTGACTTCCTTGGTGAAGTAGCTAAAGGAATGGTGTCGGCATGAAGAGGGGACGGGGTGAGTTGGGTGAGTATAGATCTCGAAGGGTGAGCGAATCACCTTGGATGGTGAGCGGATCACCTGACTCACCCGGCTCACCCTCTTAAAGCAGCAACGTCTGGATAGGCAGGAAGGAAATGCTCGCAGTTTTTTGGACGGTATTACTGCCTATCTAGGCTAGGTAGACATGTGTTCAGGGGCTTATTAGAATCTCCTAAAATTAGCTGTATATAGATTCTCTTCAAAGACCTCAATATCATTACTTTTTGCCTCTTTGAGCGATCGTTGAAGTCGTGGCGGTGATTGGTCATCGACCCATTAAGTCCACCGCTCGGAATCCGACACATTTGTACCTGTCAGGAGGATGTTAACCAGAAACAGCGGGTGGGGCGGGACTTGCTACCTCTTGGGACAAACCCCAGGCACGACATGATACCCCTGTCACTGCAAGGTTGCCAAGAGACTGGAGAACCCAAACATGCTGTAAACCGCATAAACGAGATGTTGTTGAAACCGGGAGTCGCGGGCAGTCTGTTGGGCCAAGCACTGGTAACCTGCCGCGATGACCACATAGTCCACGGCGGTGAGAATCGGCAGGGCATAACCAGCCGGATCATAAGTTAGGTATCTGACGAGGATCGTCGCGACCTTGGTGGCATACCAATGCGTAGAATATCTTCACCGGGGCTGCAAACAAAGGTATGTCGGACAGGATGAACTGTAGTCGGAGCAATTAATTGGTCACAGCATACAGTAGCTTGTGACAAATAAAAGCTGTAGCCACTTCAGTTCATATAATCTCCGCAATGGATGCCCGGCACGTGGACTACCCATACCAGAACAGGGCCACAGCAAAGAGCAGGCTATTGGACATCGACGTTGTAGTAACGGGCTTTATATTGGCCTAAGCAAAGACCTATAATTGTCTATTAAGTTCAAAGCTATAAGCAGAACAGTCATTATTGGGGTTCTGCCTTAGGATGCTGTCATTCGAGCGATCAAATTGTATGCGGGACAGCGAAACCCCATGAATTAGACTGCAAGTGGCCGTCTTACTGCGAAAGATGATATATTGTCCAAGATGCGCTTACGACAAACCCGAACCTAGTCCGACGAGTTGACTGAGACAGAGAATGCCACTGGCGCGTGTCACCTCAATGCAAGTCAATTACCTATACAAATACAACTTGGTCTTCTTCTTCTGCTCTTCATCGCCCTTCTGTGACGCTGCCAGCTTCGACCGCGAGCGAACTTTGGAGCCGTACTTGAAAAATACAAAAGGAATAAGTGCAAGCATCGTGGCCACGAGCGCTAGAATAAGGCCTGCGTATTGACTCCCAACGTTGTGAAAAATTTGCGACGCAAATAGAGGCGCCACCGCACCCAGGGTATTCCGCAGAAAGCCCTGACCTGCGATTGCAGAGGATGAGTTCTCCCCGTAGCAATCAGAGGTGAAGCTATAGATTGACTCGAATATAAAGAAAATCCCAACGGTGATTGGTGCTAGGGCGATGATCGGCCCGGACCAGTGTAAATGGCCATATTGTGTAAAAGAGTAGATGAAGAGACCCACGGGGAGCCAGATAGCGCCAAACTTCGCCCCGTATAGACGAGATTCAGGGGTAATGCGTCGATTCCGCGAAGCGGATATAGCCTCATACTTGCGGATCTGAATGAAGTTTGTTGCAAAGCCAATTGTTGTCCCGATACAGAGAGAGATATAAGGAAGACCGGAGATGCCCTCGTTCCAGCCGCGTTTTTCTGTGAAAGTAATTGGGATAACCGATAAGAAGAGGAAAGTCACAAACCACGCAAAGCCAATCCAGAGGCCAAAGGCAAGGACCGCAGGTTCAGTAACAAGCATGTGTCCTGCCTTTATAGAGGAGTTATATAGCGCTTGCTTGAGGGTCGGGACTTCGAGTTCACTTTCTGCCATGTACTGGTCATTGCCCGTTTTTTCACGGAGGTGCTTTGCTCGTTGTTGAATAATAGCACCGCCGCGGTTTTCCTGAAGGCCGATGATGATAATAATAATTAGGGGAACATTTGCTAGCCCCTGGATGCCTTCAATCCAGCGCCAGCCAATGGTTTCGTCAATGAAGCCAGCATAAATAGGCGCTGCTACGGTGCCGAGGATAGCAACATAGGAGAAACTTGCCATGGGGATAGCGCGTTCATCGGGTGTGAATATGTCACTGAAGGTGCCGCCGACGTATCGATTTTATTATGTACACGCAGGAAAGCACGACCGTGACATTCAACACCAGTCCGACTTTCGCTTTCCATAATGAATAAATTCCAGCACAGCATCACGGCCACAATTCCGTCTCCTTCCATTTTCCTTCGTCCCTATCGGCAAGCGTCCATCGGGTCCGTCGCACATCGTCAGGATTTGAAAAGTCCAACACCTCCATTTCCTGCGGGAGAATAAGCAAGACCCGGAAGTTCGCCCTCGCGATCGGATCCTTGAGGTCTTCAATCTTCTGGCCCAGTTTCAGCTGCGGATCTGATGGCGCTTCACTGCGCGGCCGACCAGGATAGTTCCAACACAGCCAAACAGGCCTAAGAATGCGCGGCACACCAGGATCGTTGCAATATTCTTGCCCAGAGCTAGACCAATAAACATGATAGAAAATAGGACAAATGAACTAACATAAATAACACGTCTCCCAACTAACTCGCAAAACGGCGCTAAGAAGAGTGGAGCGAGCGCGCATACAAAGTTAAAGAACAAAGATCGTTCGTTATGGACCACCAAACCAAGCTCAATAATTACAGCATCGCCATGGGCCGATATACCAGGAAGCAGATGGCGAGATTCGCGATGCCGTTGACAGGCCCAATCCTAGCTCCTGAGGTCGTCCGGAGTGGTATCAGCTCCGTAACTTCAAAGGCTCAGCGAGCAGCACCTACCGCATCCTGTGATGAGTTGCAAGAACTTTAGGACTGCAGTACTCTCAGACATCTTAACTGTGCGGCAGAGACAACAGACTATAAAAGTAGGGGCACAGCGAGGCTGCAGCAGGTAATTTTGTAAGGGCTCTGAACTACGAGGAAATTGACGTGTTACTGATGATGACAAACCTTTAAGAGTTCGCGAAGTCTCCATGATACAGCATGAGAAGAGACATCTCATGGCTAAACAGTCTTACCATTAGGTTCGGTCTTCCAAACGCCTCCCAGTGGCATGAAAATTGCTTTTTGTCCTACTACCGCCCTTGCCGTCGTTCACCTGCGTGAGAGGACTGCCCGATATTTCCGTGCTTTGGCTTTTTTTAACGCCCAGACTCCTGTTTGCATTGTTGGAAACACTACTAATGTTCGGAATTGGCGCGTAGGGACACAAAATGCTCTGGCGAGCAGGATGTGCCATGCCGGTTTGGATAACACCTTCATCAGTCACTTCTTTTGCCGCAAAAAGAGCAAAGTCGCCAGAGTCAAAGTAAACCCGCTTTTACTTCCGATCAGTTGTAAACCTAGTGGATTAAGTGTTTTAAAAGAGACAAAAAAAAACCTGCTGCCCAAGTTTACGTCCGAAGGGGATCTTTCCATAGGTGCTGAGAACATCTCTCATGCTTCGAGAGGGGCTACAGCCAAATCTGGTGAGCGCACATTTGTTGCCGTAAGAAGATAGGCTTACTTCAGTGTATGATTTGTTATCTTTTTCCGAATTCATTTCAAGAAACTCTGAATAACGAATATGTTGGAAAGTTTAAATAATCTTCCAAGCTTTGTCCTTCAAGCTGATCTATACCCGTGTGATGCGATAAAATGTCTGAAGACTGGTTCTGCCAGCCGCAGCCGCTTACCAAAAGAGGACTGATCTAACTAGATCGGGAGTGGCTGTTCAACAATCGATCACTCTTGATTGTACCTAGACCTCGCCAAAACGCGGGTTGGGTTGGGTTCTCACTTTTTCGGCCCGCCCATGGGTTACCCAAGACGGGTTTTGGATGTCTCAAACCCGCCCGTGGGTTCTTGGCGGGTACCCGTTTATTATTATTTTTATTATTATATTCCTCAGGCTTTTCGCAGCCATCAGCCGCATGTAGCCCCCTAGTAAGTAAGTACTGAAGTTAAACTATATTACTAAATCCCCTCAACTTTCATTCCCCTGTTTCCCCATTAAGTCTTCCTGTACTTATTATATAGTAGATAACTGCTTGTACTACCTTCAAGTTTAGTTTCTATAATTCTATTTTATTAACTGGTTGGCTATTTAGTAATATATCCTAAGACCTTCTCTCTAGGGTATAGGAAAGGTCTCTATATCTAGAGTCTATTACTTTTTTTATCTCCTGCTGCAACAGCTCCTATTTCAGGCAGTAGAAGAAGAAATACTGAACTGTCTCTCTTTTATTATTATCTTCTCTATAACTATAACTGTTGCTATTAAGGTGGCGTACTCTCTGCAGATAGTTATTAAAAAGGATATACCCGGTGCGTAGTTATGCTAAGACTACTGCCTAAAGCCTTAGTAGATTATTATAGAGAAATTTCATATATTTCCCCGGGAGGGCTATATCTAGTAGTCTTGTCTACTAACCCCACCACTCAGTAATAAATTCCTCTCTTACCTGTTAATCCAGCTTCCCGCGGATAAGCTGCTAGGTCTCTGGCGCCGCCTGTATAAGTATGCTTAGTATTATGCTGGTTTCAGTTACTTGAATTACAAGCTTTTTTACTTGAGTTACCTACTAAATTACTGGCCTGCTTGGTATCCAGTAGAGCTGTATCTAGAATCTCTTATTAATTAGCTGGCTGGCAGCATGTCTAATTTCCAGTTAAAGCCCCTGGCTGCTTTATAAATAGGTAGAGTAATGCAAAAATTATAATACTGCCAGGTCATTAGTATAAATCACTATTAGAATCTTTAAAGACTCTATTTAGACACTAGATAGTATTTCTTTAAGATAGTTTATTATATCCTGGATTATTATCAAGCTTGCTAGTTAGGTTCTAATACTTACTGAATCTCCTGCTAATTATGACTATGCTATGAATATACAGTTATATATATATACAGTCAGCCTATAACCTACCCTGGATCTTTATTTAATTAATTACGTGAAGAGCTAAATTCGAGCCTTACTGTCTTATCTTCTGGATTTAAGATTGTATAACAGTTCTAGATTAATTAATAGCTCTTCCTTTCTAAGAATCTGGGTATTTATTTCTGCTGGTTTGATAATTTCTATACTGAGGAAGGATTCAGGGCATAATTTCCCTAGAAGCTTGAATAATAAAGGGTAACTTTTCTGCTGGTCAGCCACCGTGTGGTAGTAGATCTAGAATAGATATAACTGTAGTAGAGTATGGTATTTAACCCAGTGTTTAAGGACTTGCTTTTATAGTCAGGTTATGACTAGTTTAATCCTAGCCTCTGCCTCGGTAATATAGAGTATAACTATTTTAAAGTATTCTATAATAGCCTAGCTGGTAATCTGCTGGATCATGCTTAGAGGCTTCTTAATCTATTTTATAACTATTCTATATCAGCTTGGATAGTACTAGACAGATACCGTGTAGTTAATCTTGAGTACTACTATAGTAGTAAATAGCTGTCAGATAATTACTAGGGGAATCACGCAGAGGCGCTGTAGCGCCAGCATGGCCTGTATCCCTTACTTGATAATCTCCCTAATATGGCTCTTAAATATTAGATCTTAGTCTAGTATAACCCCTAGTAGCTTGACTACTTCCTGTAGGTTTACTGCTGTGCTATCTACTTACAGGGGTAGTACTAGTAGTATCCTCTTTCAGGAATACTGAGTAAAATATATAAATTAAGTCTTCTTAGCTTTGAATAAAGCCCCTGAGATCCGCGCCTACTAAAGTACAGGATAGACTACTTCCTCCTGAAGTCTTCAGGTATTAGCCTCGGCTGACGGGCCCATAATTCAGGCACTATAATCATCCATAAACGCAACAGCTCCACCGCGGTCAGTGATTGGCACCTCGACCAGGTTTGCGTTCATGAAAAGAAACAGGATTGGGGATAATGGAGAGCCCTGCGGAAGTCCCGCGTCAGCTATCTCCCTGACGGTCGAGCAGTAGGAATTGACAACGATAGTTGCCCGTCGCTCCCGGCAAAACGCATCAATCCACCGGACCAGTATCTCCGGGATCCGCCTTTCCCTCAGTCGGCGCAGCAAAACCTCCCTAGCGACGCCATTGTAGGCCCCCTTCACATCAAAACTGACTAAACTTAGCACCATTTGCTTTTGCCACGCGGTATGAATCTTCTCCACCAAGACGTTCAGTGTCTGTTCGCACGACCGCCGCCTCCGAGCTCCGAAATGATTCGCTGGTAAAAGCCCGAATTGGTCCACCATGTTAGAGATCCGTCCGGCCACTACAGCCTCTAGTGCTTTCCCCAATGTGGACAGAAGTGATATGGGCCGGTAGGAGTTCGGGAGTGATGGATCTTTATAGGCTTTCGGTACCGTGATGATCTTGGCGATCTTCCAGACGGCAGGGACGTAGCTCAGTTGGATTGACGCTTCAAAAATATGAACGACCCGTTCTCCAACGACTGGCCAGACTTTCTGCCACACGCCAATGGGAAGTCCGTCTTGTCCTGGGGCCTTCCACGGTTTAGCTCTCATTACAGCGTTCCGTACCTCCTCCAGCGATAGTCGGTCGCTCATGGGTATCCTAGGCTGTTCTCCTTCACTGCCCTCCTCTAGCTGTATCTCGGGTAAACGAGGAAAGAATGAGGACAGGAGTAGATCAGCCTTTTCTGCGTCTTGCTCCACGGTCTTCTCGCTGGTTCTTAAGGCAGGGACCACAGTGCCCCCTCGCTCACTTGTATCTAGGTACCTCGCTGCCTTCCAAATATTTTCGGCATTTTCCACGAATTCTTTCCAGTGCTTCTTTTTCTGCTCCCGAATCTTGGTGTGGTATCTTTGTCGAAGTTCTTTGGCAATGTCCTCCAGTTCTTTTCGCGGGTAACCGTACCGGCGCGCTCTCTCGCATTGGTTTCTGGCTCGGTTGTACTCGTCCCGCACCTCCGTGAGTTCTTGGGTCCACCACCTTTTACAATACGGCGATGGTTTCGGTTTAGGGGTTATCCGGTGTAGGACTCGCTCCACTTCGCCTACCAGATATTGCAGTTGTCGATCTAGTTCCTCTGGACAGGTTATCGTCGGGGATCTGCCCCGTAAATGGCGGATCTGTGCTGTGACTTCATCCCAGTTGACTTCTCGGAAGGAGTACCGCGGTTGTTGCGGCTCCGGGGTCGGCACATAAGCTCTGAATGTGGAAACGATTGCCCGATGGTCCGACCCATGCTCCACGGAGTGGGTCTGGCATCTCAATAAATTGTGGGTTAGGTTGACCGATGCCAGAGTTAGGTCTATCGTAGAGCGCCCCTGGGTGCCAACGAAGGTGATGGTGCCTCTAGGCAGGAGGCTTTGGAGACCAAACTCCGCCATAAACTGGAGGATCAGGTTCGCCTCTCCTTGCCGTTTGGACGTGGCCACTAGGTCTCCGCCCCAGAGTTGGTCGTGGCGATTGAAATCTCCAACCACGAGGATGTCCAACTTGTTTCCAACCTCCGCTCGGAGTCCCAGGATTGCTTGACGAATGAGGCGCAGGTGGTCCGCAAGCAACTCACGTCCGGCAGGGCCGCGCATCGGCGGCACGTACACCGAGACTGCGAGGAGTACTCTTTCCGCAGGCAGGACCACTGCCGTGATGTTATCCGACTTGATCTTCAGCTGACGGGTGGCTGTTAGTTTTCGATGGATCCAAATCATACTGTTGATATTACGATCCGCGTTGGGTTGGTCAATCATTCCGTTTGGGAAGATCGGTCGCCAGTGTAGGTGTGCGTGTGTTTTCCATTGGTGATTCACCATAAAGGCATAGGGCTCCGCGATCATCAGAAGGTCGAAGTTCCGCAGGGATTGATCATTCAGGAGGCTCAGCTGAATTGCCGCACCGTGCTGCAAATTGGCCTGTAGGACCCTAACCAAATTATGCGACATGGTCGCCGGATGGCAGTGGTACTCTTGCCCGGTCTTTCTGGCGACGGATGTGGCTCAGTCCCTCTTTCCATCTGATACAGTCCGGATGGGTCACAGGGTGGCCTCCTCCACACGCAGCGCACCTCACTTCGCCTGACTCGCATTCATCGGTCGGGTGAGGTCCTGCACATCTCCCACAAGCCGTCGAGTTGGGGCACCGCGCCTGCTTGTGTCCGTATTTCTGACAGTTGCGGCAGCGAACTGGTCTTTCCCGGCGGAGATAGACCTCAGTGAACGCCGCTTCTCCTCGGGTATGTACGATCCTCCGGTTCAGTAAGAACTGCGCATCCTTTTCCTTGGATAGGTACACAGCCATCGATCCGTATGGTTTTGTGCCGCTTAGCCACCGAACCATTTTGACCTCTGCTCCCTCATTTTCCGTCCGAAACGCGTTGGCAAAGTCACCTCTTTCAGAGTTGTCGTCATCGAACACCGCCTTTCTTGGAACCGCATCCACCTTGATAGGGAACCACTGCTCCCCTTGCACGACGGCGCCTGGTAAGACTTTCTCCCACGATTTGCTCTCTCGGAGTGTTTTGGCACTCTCCTCGCTATCGAGGAAGATCTTAATTGCGCCTGCACGTAGAGGCTTTACTCCTTCGACTTGGACATTTCCGATTTCCGGCTGTGCTTTCAGATAGTTGGATAGTACTTCTCGGACCCGCGCAGGGTCTTTAATGATCTCCTTTACTTCCTGTGAAGCTCTACGCCCCTCGACCACCACCGCCGGTAGGCCCAGGTCAGCCCTGGTAGCTCTTGTCGTGGAAGATACCACCGATGTGTCCGTGACGAGCGATGCCCAACTCCTACCTGTGCTTGGATCCGTGCTGGGGCTGCTACTTGGACTTGCCATGGCTTCGCGGAGGGACTGAACTTCCGCTCCGAGCTTCTCAAGCTGCTCTTCACACGGGCATTTTGGGGGGTTGTTTGACCATGTCGCCAAGGTTCGTTTAACGTCGGCCAGTTCTCGATGAACCTCCGCCAGAGCTCTTTGCTGTTCCCTTTCTAATCTCGCGATATCTTCGATGTGTTGCTCATCCCTTGCTTTCAACTCCTTGCGGAGTTCGGTGACTTCGGTACACAGTCTCGTGGTTTCCACATGTCTAGCTTCAATTTCCTGCTGGATATACTTGTTGAAATTCGTATTCTTGATGACCATGTCCAGAACCGATTGCAGGGTGCCTTGCATTTGAAGTTCCCCTGACAAGTTGGCCACGTATCCGGTCGGCTCGCCCCCACGGAGGCTCGCATCGGGTTGATTCCGTCTATGGCGCCTTTCAAGTCTCTCGGCGGCTTCCTTTTCTTGTACTTGCGTGTAGGATGTTGGCGCTTTCGTGGTCCGGCTCGACGTGCGTGGTGGGTTGGGGGCAGGGGGAGCTGTTGACAGTTCCCTCGGTTCGGGCGTTGCCGCCCGCTCTGTCAGCCCCCCTGGAGGCATCTTGCCTTCGCAGGGAGATACTGGTGACCGTCTTAATCCGAGTACCAAGCAAAATATGTCGATATGAACTGGACCAAAACAACAGATCCAGGGAGCTTTTTCGTCGGTATCGGAGCTGTATCTGGAATCCCTTGTCGGTTAGCCGGCTGGCGAGGCGTCTAATTTCCAGTCGAAGCCCCTGGCCGCTTTGCAATCGGGCGGGGTGATGCAAAGATTGCAATGCCGCCAGGTCGTTAGTGCAAATCACTGCCAGAATCTTCGAAGGCTCCATTTGGATGCCGGGTAGCGTTTCCTCGAGATAGTTCATCGCGTCTTGGATCGCCATCAAGCTCGCTAGTTGGGTTCTGATACTCACCGTGTCTCCTGCCGATTGCGAGCGTGCCACGAATGTGCGGTTGTATACACACACAGTCAGCCCATAACCTACTCTGGACCTTCTTAAGGCAACGCTTTATTAAGGAGCAAACCGAGATAGAGATTCGGAGTAGACTTCGTGGAAATAGTTAATCGGATACTCTTGTATATCCTTCCTATATTTTGCTATTTGTTAGACGGATATCAGTGACAGATGGAGACTTTGATTAAGGAGACTGTAAAAAGCGTCCGGCCAATCGCCTTTATTTACCACGAAACCATTAATAAATTTATATATAATTAGTCGTGCCGAGTCCTCGAATACCCAACACAGTCTAGAATGGCAGCTGCTGTATTAGACATGAACACAATTGTACTACTACAGTGACACAGGAAGCCTCGCTTGATACTGGTGCTTTCATCTATACAACAGGCCTTACGTGGCTATGTTCAATGTAAACCATACGCTCCTCATCGTCAAGAAATGTACGAATTCTATAATGTATTTATTACTATAAGTTAAATTGCTATATATATATATATCAGCGCCCTGTTTCATTCTTCTGATCATGCACGACACATTCACCCTCAAGCACCACACTACACCCATCCTCCGCACCAGCGCCCGAATCCGGAAGAACTGCAGCCCCAATCTTCGCATCCCCATAGGGAAACCAATAATTCAACGCCAGATAAACAAACGAGCTCCCGAAGAACCCCAAAAGCCACCCAAAGTCATATGGATGCACCCCGACCCCGATCTCAATATGCGAGTTGACGGAGTGCATCAGCCCCGGGAGACTGGGCGTTGCACCGACCACGAACGCAACCAGGGCATGGATATTGAAGCCGCGCGTGTACCGGTAGATACTCAGCGGCTGGTACAGGGCCGGACAGTCGTACCTGCGTCGTTTGACAACCCAGTAGTCGCAGAGCATGATGGCGGCGATTGGGCCGAGAAAGATGGCGTAGGCAGACATGAAGTTCAGGAAACTTCCCGCGGACGCGAGTATTTTCCAGGGGACCAAGGCCCAGGCGAAGAGGGCGCAGAGGAGCTGGCCGCGGCGGATGTCGACGTATTTGGGGGCGAGTGCGGTGAAGTCGTTGGCGGCCGAGAGGGAGTTTGCGGAGATGTTGGAGCCCAGGGCTGTGAGGGCGAAGGAGAAGGCACCGAAGAAGCGGCAGGCGCGGCTGCCCCAGAGGGAGACGAGGATGTTGGGGTCCCAGGGGATTGAGTCGGTGTGGTAGACGGCTTGGCCGGCGAAGGAGACGGTGATGCCGATGAAGCCGATCAAGATGAAGAAGGCAGGGAGCAGAAAGACGTAGAGGATATGCCACCGGGGGCTGACGCAGGAGTAGCGCGAGAAATCGGACTGGTTGATGCTGAGGGTTGCGTAGTTCCCAATCACGGAGGTGAGGGAGGACATCATCGCCCACCTATATGACGGACCGGACAATTGGGCCTTTTGGGAGAACAGACTGGGCTGGTTAGAGGTTGCGACGAATGCCCAGATGAGCATGGCAATCCAGGCTGCTGGCACAATGATGGACTTGACGAGGAACAGCCAGCGTAGCTTGTTGGGGTGGAGGACGAGGAAGGGGATTTGAAGGAGCCAGAAGAGGACAAAGCCAATCATGCCCTGCGTTGTTATGCCCTCACCATCCGGAAGGCCGTTGTGGATATCCAAGAAGCTGGGCCAGATGGCTCCCAGCATGACTGCGATAGAGTTTCCCCCGTTCACGACCTGCGTTGAAAACCAGAAGACGGCGAGAATCAATCGGGAGACAACAGGGATATAGGAGCCCCAGAAGCCCCAGCTGGCACGCGCGATTACCGGGAAAGGAACGTGGTAGGTAGCCCCAATCGCACCATTCATGGCAATCACCACGGAGAGAATCCAGAAGCCCAGAGCAATCATGCCCAGGGATTCTCTCCAGGACAGCCCAACGGCTAGGATGCTGCTTGCCAGCTGCCAGTTGGCGACCGTGAAGCTGTCGGAGATCCAGTATCCCAGGAAGCTGAGGACGTTCCATTTCCGCATCTCTGGATGAACGGGGTCGAGGTCCCTGTTGGTCCATCGTACATGACCGTGGACATAGCTGGAGTCGGCCTGAGGGACTCGCAATCGAGGTATCGGAAACTTCATACTGCAGACTTGGTGAATAACACGCTTGCAACTTGCTAGAGTGATATATAAGAAACCAGTGCAGATAAGGGCTATCTCTGAATCGAATGAATCACTGCGATGGTCATATCGGTGGGTCAGTGCTGACTCGCCGACCGCGTATATCGCTGGAGTTTGTCTCCTTATCTGGGAGTTAGTTCAACGGTTCAGCGGTCAGTGAGTATACTCTGCTTGCATGCACTGGCAGGCGTCTGTAAATCATTCGTAAGTCACTCATTATTGTGCTGCTCTTAGAGTGACTGGACAATAGCTCACAGATGGACTCTACAATAGGATATCAAACTGCCAAGTACTCCGTACTAATAAGCGTGAATAATTATATTACGTGATTAACATGATTAGAATGGGAATTGGTGGATATCCCCATTAATCCCGTTTACCCGATTTCCCATCCAGTTCAGTGTCTGATATTAACACTGATAAGCCTGCAGTTGGAGTAATTCAATTGGAAGCTCGTTCGCTTGCAGACTTGGAGTCACTGGGATCTCCGCAAAACGCCTTCAGACCGGAGAACGCCGTCGGCAGCCTCCATGGCAAACCCTGGGAAGGTTCGTTTAGTTATAGCCACCGAAATCAAAGTCAGTTCAACATAACTGTTTATTGCGTCTTATCCTCGATCAGCCATGTCTACCCTCCGGCCCCTGACCCCAGAGCAACTGGCCTCCGGGGCATCCAATTGTCTCGCCCTCCAAGCGTCCGGTCGAGAAACGCACTGCAAGCGCCCATTCGCGGCCCTCCTCCTGGCCCCAGACAACGAAACAGTCCTTATGGGCTCCCTCTCGCTCTCGCACGTCCGACACGCCGAATGCGAACTAGCCCGCAACGCCGCCGATAATTACACCTGGGACTATCTTGCTAAGTGCACCATGGTCTCCACCTGGGAACCTTGCGCCATGTGCGCCGGGACGATCTACTGGGCCCATATCGGCCGGCTGGTCTACCTGGCCTCGGAGAAGATGCTGCAGAAACTCACGGGCGCGGGGAATGCGGAGAACCTCACGCTTGATATGCCGTGTCGCCGGGTTTTTGAGGCGGGTCAGACGGATACGGAGGTTTTGGGGCCGTTGGTGGATGAAGGGTGGGAGCAGAAGGTTGTGGATGATGCGGCGTTGTATTGGAAGTAGGATTTGAATGAAGTGCATCATGGTTTACTAAAGGATAGCTAGGTCTCTGCATGGTGCGGTGCTGATCCTAAGATCAAGGACCGCTAATACTGACTAATATTCCGTCGGAGCATACTGCCATCCGGTACCGCCTGCCCTTAGGGGTAACCTTGTTTAGTCACCACTTAGTAAGCTAGATAGTTAACGTAATCGTACACCGAGTCGCGCAGGACACCGAGCCGCGCATCCGACCATCAACAATTTCAACTTTGAATATTCAACCAACAAAATGCCCACGAACTCTGCAGATTCAGCGGTTCAACGCGAAGGAAGAATATTACTTGCACTTGAAGCTATTCAGAAAGGTCAATTTAAAAGCAACCGAGCTGCTGCGCGTGCTTATGAAGTCAGCGAATCTACCTTGCGTGATCGAAGAAATGGCAAGTCCGCACGCGTCAATCTACCACCAAATAGCCAAAAACTCACTACTATTGAGGAATCTATTCTTCTTGATCGAATAGAATCTGCAGATCAACGTGGTCTACCATTTAAAATAGAAAGAGTACGTGAAATGGCACGAATACTTCTTTCAGCGCGTGTTGGATCTAGCGCTTCTATAAGCGAGAAATGGGTATACCGATCCATCAACCAACATGCTGATATAAAGTCAAAATACACGCGTAGATATGACTATCAACGTGCTAAATGTGAAGATCCAAAGGTAATTCAGCCCTGGTTTACCTTGGTTCAGAATACTATTGCAAAATATGGTATTCTAGAACAGGATATCTATAATTTTGATGAGACTGGATTCTCTATAGGGATGACTTCAACCTATAAGGTAATACTCCTTTCTTAATATTCTACATAGTATTCTAACCTCTCTAGGTCGTTACATCACAGGTAGAAAGCCGTGCAAGAGCTCTACAACCAGGTAATCGAGAATGGATTACTATAATCGAGACAATTCAAGCCACCGGGCGTTTCCTACCTCCACTGGTTATTATAGCAGGCAAGCAACACCAAGGCGCTTGGTATACAGACATACCAGGTAACTGGACTATCGGAGTCAGTGATAATAGATGGACAAATGATAAACTAGCGGAATTATGGCTGAAGGAAGTTTTTGATCAACATACAAGGTCTTCTACAGTGGGCACGCACCGGCTTCTAATTTTAGATAGCCACGGAAGTCATGCAACTGCAGGGTTTGATCAATTCTGAATGCAGAATAAGATTATACCTCTTTACCTACCACCTCACTCTTTGCATCTGCTTCAACCACTTGATGTGGCCTGCTTTGCGCCACTAAAGAAGCTATATGGCCAGCAGATTGAAAACCTTATGCGAAACGGAATCAACCACGTGGATAAGACCGATTTCTTGCAGATTTACAAGTGAATACGACCTCAAGCCTTTTCCCTAGGCAATATAGGCAGTGCCTTCTCTGCAAGTGGTCTAGTACTATATAAACCAACCCGTGTGCTTGAAGGCTTGTCAATCTACTCTACACCAACACCCCCCGGTAGCTCTCATAGCAATTCATCTTCTAGTTAGACTGCAGAGACTCTGAAGACTGCAAAAGACCTTCAGAAGTAACATACTCTTATCCAGAAACTCTGGAGACAGCGTACACGCTCTCCACCAAGTCCTATTGCGCAGGCAGTTAATCAGGTTATTAAAGGTTGTCAGATTGCTATAGGGAATGCCTTGCTTCTAGAACAAGAAGTTCAGCAACTCCAGGCTGCAAATGTATACCAGAAGCGGAAGAGAGAGACTAAAAGGACTTATATAGGCTCAGGAGGTATTATGAGTGCTGCAGAAGCTCAACAGCGTACTCAGCAAGCCCTGGAAGTAATTGCATCGATTGAACAGGAGGGTGGTAAGCCACCACGAAAGCGAGCAGCACCACGCTGCAGTGATTGCAACCAACTAGGTCATAAAAGAACTGGATGCCCAAATAGATTTTAAAGCTAGATATCAACTTCATGTATATAGCAGAAAGCGTGGTGGTTAATTATATTTAGATTACTGTTGAAGGTGGTGGGCGAGTGCGCGGCTCGGTGTCCTGCGCGACTCGGTGTACGATTACGTCTTAGATAGGTTCCGTCGCGCCGATACACCATAGACCGATTCATGTGGTTGTGACTGTCCCATTTGTATACAATGGAACTGCGAATTCTTTTTTTTGCTGGCACGAATAGACTCGAGTTGCCGGGACATCGTTCTGTTCGAACGATTCACTTCAACTCACCATGCTGGCTAGCGGGTGAGCTCTCCGCAAAGAATCAGCAACAGTTACATCGCGCTCGTCTCGCCGCTGAACCGGGTAGTCAACGAAAGTCTACAGTTTCATCCCAGCGGTATCCTGAGACGCGCAAACATCCGTCTCTCCTGGTCGAAAGACGGTACATACAACCGGGCGAACGATGGAAATTTTGGCGATCCCATTCCATCTTGCCCGGGCATTGCTAAGGGTCGTGGTGGCTCATCGTGATCGGACATGTTTGCCGGTTGCCTGGAACGATTTATTTTCCACACGCCATTCTCATTCCTTCCATTGACCATTGGGTCTCGGAATTGGCTGGGCTTTCTGCCCTGGCGCGATGGATGCTGCCGGTAGGAAAAATGATCGCACTGAAGTAGAACCGGTGTTGACGATCCGGAGCAGAGACATGCCCGAGCTTTGAACAGGGCGGATCCATCCAAAATTTCAACTTGAAGATGCCCGGTTATTTTCTTCCATCCCCATCCCCAACTCTCATAATTTTTTATCGTCCGTCCAATTCGTGGCGGTTTTCTCAACCCGGCCACCGTAGTCAGTTTACATAACATGTGAGCTTATCTGTTCTTCTACGGTCTGCTCGCGCCCGGGTTTTCCGTTACAGTTCTGGCAAGCAGGAACCACCGAGCAGCTGCCCTTCATTTCACCAGCGTGGCCCGATCTCCGTAGACACACTTGTCGTGTGACTGGTTGCGAACGTTCCTTGCCCTTGGTCAACTCGCTCCACTCGGGTTCCCACATTGACCGGTTGTAGAATCTTCGGCCCCGACCAGCGAAGAATCCATGCAGCCCTCCTGTTGGTTATTCGGCAGGTGATATATCTTATGTGTATGGAGTAGGTAAACATGGAAATAGCCCGGGCAAAGCAGGGGGAACGCCCGCCGATCGTGGCTTCAACCATGTTCGATTTCCTGGACCCGTGAGATGGTGCCACTAGTCCGTTTTTGGAAGTTGAACAGGGGATGCAAGTCCAAGTTTATCTCAGAACTCGAACGCGTGAAACAAAAACTGCGACTTTGAATTTGACCATAATTCCCCGGTGCAGGAAGAATGAGGCTTACTATGCCCATCCAGCAGTTTCTGCTCGTCCCATTAATTTATAATACGCAATAATGCAGTATCATTCCTTCCGAAAGAGGAGGTAATGTGTCCAACTACTTCCTCTCGTGGATGAAAGCAAGATATATATATATTATACAATGACCATCGTCATCGTCGCTGCCGACTAGCAGGGTGCGAGCTACACCCTTCCCGTCGATTCAATGCCAGAGACCGAAATCACATCTCATCGACTTGTATATTGGTTCTAATTTATTTATACTCTATAAGTCGGTGTTCAGTGCCTGATATGACATATGCGCGGATGACTTTTCTCGGCCGGGCAATGCAGGTGGATGAATTTCGTAGTTCTTCGCAGGCGAGATGAGGGACGGAAACAATCCTCATCTTAATCCTGTGCTCCGAATGTAAAGTCTCGCGTGCGATAGACTTTAAAAGGCTGGTCAGACTAAATCTCCCCTCAGCGACGTATCTATCCAAGCTATCCGAAGCTTGGATTCCACAATTCTGCACGCCACGACTTATCCGGGGAGTCCCCATATGCACAGAACAACAGCCCAGAGAGCTGACCGATGGGCGGTTGCATACATTCTGTGATGGTTGTTGCTATCGCTTTCCGTCTCACCTGATCAGTAATGTGGTGTCGGATTCCGGGCGGTGGACTCAATGGGCCAATGACCAATCACCGCCTCAACTTCGACGATGTCTAAATTAGGCGAAAGTAATGATATTGACGTCTCTGAAGAAAGCCTAAATACTTTTAGGAGATTCTAATAAATCCCTGAGCAAGTGTATACCTAACCTAATTAGGTAGGTAGAAGATTATTAACTATGTTGGTTGATCAGCGTAGTGGTTACCCGGTCAAATCTAGCGGGTAATGACCGATTCTTGGCGGTCATCGTTCGACATGTGGTTCGTGCCCCTGCAAGCAATATGATCATTATGTAAGATGGTCTTCCATTTGGCTGGCTCGCGCGTCCCCACAAACATTCACCTCTACCTAGGCGCGTTCCAACGGGCAATCTTGCGCGTCACTGACCGGGTATGTCATCGCACATCTTCGTTCTACGTTTAAAAACCCTTAGGATGGGGTTGATCAATTATATTAGCGTGAGTGTCCCGGCAGGATGGTACCGACCTCAATTCAAGGCGGTTCTGCCCAATCACGCAGAAATCTATGGAGCCGTTGGAGCCGACTCGCCGATTATCACTCGAAAAGGGATGCTTCGGGCAGTAAGCTCGTGACTCTCCAAGATTGCCGCTGTTGGTGATTGTGACGTCGGGAGACGCTTCGGGCAGTAACCTAGTGGCTCTCCACGATCACCGCGATCGCCGCTGTTGGTGATTGTGACACCTGGAGGCGCCGACTCAGACCTAGCCCGTCCTAGAAGAAGCCGGAGGATACCACTGGGGACTGATCCGACCAGACGATCCTTGCTAGATTCTCTTTGGCCCACGTAACCAACGGTGCGCTTTCTTGTTTTCGAACGGCCAAGCCGTGATTTGGAATGCGGCCGGAGAAAAGCCGAAGCTTCGAGTCGATCGTCGGAGGGCGTAACATAAGGACTGAAACAGCGTCTACCAGTCGCTGGGCGATTGGCATGATGGACGTCCGATGGCGCTGTTGGTGATAGAGGCTAACCAACCGGAAACCAACCGCGTTGGCCGGCATGGTTCTGGGGATACCGAGAACGGATGTGGAATGAACTGCCCACCAGTCAAGACGAATTTGGTCACTTGGAATGGCAATAAATATCAGGATAGAAGAAGTCTGTATTTGTCTTGGTGTTAATTTTACGGCACGATGCTGCATCCTCTCTGTTCGATCAAAGGTTCGGCTCATGCCGTTAGTTCTGCCCCTGAGCTGTTGGAGGAAGGGAAACGAAGGCCCTTTCCGCGTCCTATATTTCCCACTCGCACACCCACGAACCAACCCCGCTTGGGGACCAGAATAGGTGGCCAGACAGATTGGTTACCGTTCTGCTGGGACCAACCCACTCGATATGTGCTTGCACTGTGCAGGCAATGATTGTCGTCTGGATTGTGCTGGCGTGGGCGAGCATCGTCATCTATCGTTCAGGTTTGAACTGATACGGGAAGGACAGGCATGTGAACCGCCCGCGGGTCTGTTTCTTCCCGGGGGTTCCGGAGATACTGAACCCCCAACAGCAGAAACAATTAAGTACCAGGCACAGTATGATTGCCCTTGTAAGCGGTGGGCAACGCATCTTGCATACTTGCACAAAGATAGTGAGCAAAACCAAGCCTCCCCGGCTATATATGGCCTCTCTGAGACGGTGCTACCTGCACCTCTCATAACCATCCGGTAGTGTAAGAACTGTAAGCCATCAAA
>JAMAAV010000048.1:0-43547 GCA_023625155.1 Aspergillus sp. B3601
TCCGGAGGTGCTTCGGCGGCGGTCCGCAGGGGTCACATGGTAGGAGTCACGTGTCACGGCCTTGGCAGGTCGTGACATTTCTACTTCGGTGGTCCGATCCCTGCTGAGTAATCCTTCATTAGACGCACCGTAGCTCATATCACTTCGCGGTCACGTGGCATGTGACTCGCGGCCTCCCGAGGGGCAACTGGACTTGCTACCTAAGCAAACACACTAAAACTAGCTAAATACATGCTTGAAGCAACAACTCTGGACAATAAATGTTGGGAAAGAGCCTGATGAATGCAGAGGTGCTAGCAAAACGATGACGCTGGTGCGCTGAACTGTGGTAACTCTACCATTCGACGACCGTTTGCAATTCCTCTCTTAAGGCCGTACAAAACCGGCATGATTGCAGGGAGGCCAAAGGAAGCCTGGGGAAGGGTAAGAAATGGTCCCCTGAAGAGGCGAATCTTCTATTGGAGGTGAGGGAGATGGGAAGCGGCCTTAGGCGGAGATCACAAGGTCATTCTTAGAGGCCCCACACAAATTTTTTTAAGACTCAACCTGGACGACCTCTGTGATGTAGCTGCTACTGTTGGTGGGAGCACATCTCGAATCATAGCCCTCGAGAACTCGACGGAGGTTTCGGCGGCAAGGCTCTTCTAATGACAAAGGAGGACGGAGGTGAATTGATCGCGAAAGGGGTCTTTTCACTCGAACGACACTTGTATGCCAATTTACTACCCTGGACCACCTCACTTTCACGCTAATCAACAGTATATTGGCAGTGAGCTTAGGCTAATTGGCGACGGGCCATCTTCAATGTCGGTACAGTCAGACGGATCTCTGCCATCAGCAGCGTCTACCAACTGCTTCTCCAGCACGTCGGCATTACGCGGCGGCTACGATCTAGTTCTACGCGTTGATCCCAGGAAACGGGAGGAGGTCTATGTAGACGCCGCGCACAGGACCTTGAAGACGGCAAATCGACAGAGGGATTCATTATCTACTTAACAAAATTTGTGTAGGGCCTCTAAGAATGACCTTGTGATCTCCGCCCAAGGCCGCTTCCCATCTCTCTCACCTCTAATAGAAGATTCGCCTCTTCGGGGGACCATTTCTTACCCTTCCCCAGGCTTCCTTTGGCCTCCCTGCAATCATGCCGGTTTTGTACTTCGCTGGAGCGCCGATTGCATGGGGATCTAAGAAGCAACCCGTTAGCTTCAGAATCCAGAGATCTTCACCCATCACGTCATAGAGAGGGGGAAATGTGATTCAACATGGGCGCCTAATCGCCCGCCCCGATTTGGCGAACTACTTCACGGCTCCACATTAACCCCGCTTGGACCAACAAACGAGTCTCCCCAACGAAAGTTCAGCCTAGGCAGAGGGTTATGATACCTCTCCCTATGAAACGCAGTTTTATTCTATCTTATACCGGGCTCTCCTTGGAAGAAACACTGATCTTACTGGGTTCGAAACACTCGAGAACGGAATGACAAAAAATACACCAGAAGTGAAAATCTCTCCCTTGTGGGCAAAGGCACTTGAGAGCTACCACGAAGAGCTGGCAGCTGACGATGACTTCCGAACAATCTTGGAGACTGGAAGTCTCGAGGAACTTCTTGCAGATGACCATATTCTACAACCATTCGGTCCGCAGGGCAGAAGGGCACTGGACTCTATGAATCGGCTGAAACCAACGTTCAAATTGCTAAATGATTTCTCGGTAGTATTGGCAGTCTCCTTCGGTGCGGGAACAGCTGTTACAGCGCTGGTATGGGGCAGCATCCGGATGATACTGACGGTATGTATATGTTCCTGTCAGGCATTGGCCATTGTCAACTGTAACTAATAGGGCCGCAGTTGGCATCCGCAGCAGATAATACTATACAGGAAGTCTCGGATATGCTGGAGGAGCTGAGCCTGACGCTACCACGCCTCAAGGTCTACGAGAAAACTGTATCAATGGACTCAGAGATGGAGACACCTTTCCTTGACGTTTACCAAGAGGTCATCTGTTTTTATGCCCGTGCGATTCATTTTTTCCGGAGCCACAAACATTGTAAGTGTTCCATTGATGTATACTCTTGTTGCTGAAAGTTACGCGTATCTCAGCTAAACTACTGAAGCATTCTTACTCCGCAACTCATGGTCCGAACTCCGTGGAGATTTCCACAGAACTCTCCAGCGAATTAAACGTCTATCTTCCGCTATCGAGAGCGAAGTTGAACTGAGTCGAATGCGGCTAGATAATAAAAAATACCAAGAGGTCCTCGAATTGATGGCTAACCTACATTCTCAGCGGCCGGAAACTGCACCCACGATTACACACCACGTACCTTTCATGGAAAGTTCCCGCTTCTGGGGCAGAACGGACATTCTGACTCGTATCGATGACGTATTATTCGCAAGCCCTTCAGACCGATCCCTCCGATCGTTTGCTTTGTACGGTATGGGCGGCGTAGGAAAGACGCAGATAGCACTGAGATACGCCAACATGTCACGTGAAAAGTTTGATGGCATTTTCTGGATCTCAGCTGAGAACTTGATAACAATTGCCCAAAGTTTTCGGGAGATTAATAGAACACTGGGCTTTATCAAACCAGATACCGAAACAGATGATAATACAATGCTGTTAGAGGTGAAGAATTGGCTATCTTCTACAAGTGCGTCGAGCCAATCCGTCTGTTGCGATGGTATCGAATGAGCTAACAGTCAGTTTGATTTAGAGAGTCGTTGGCTTATCATATATGATAACGCCGACGATTTGAATATTATAAAACATGCTTGGCCTGCAGGCTCTGTCGGGTCCATATTAATAACCAGCCGTGACTCAACCGCAGCTTTTGGCCTTGCTTCGTGTGGCTGCCAAGTTATGCCATTCGATGCGGATACTGGATCAGCTGCATTGCTAAATATTCTTGGACTAGATATGGAATCGGCATCTAACCAAGAAGATGCAAAAGCTGTGACTTGCGCCTTGGGTGGACTGCCTCTGGCGCTGAGCCAGATTGGCGGATTTATCGTCCAAAGAAAAATACCACTCAAAAGCTTTCTTGCTTTATATAACCGAAACTCAGCCAGCGTGGATGCCAAGGGCACGATGAGCATAAATTATAACCACACTCTCGCGACCGTCTGGGAGATGGCTCTTAGTAAACTTTCGGGAAGCGCCAAGGTTCTTTACATGATTCTCTCATTTTTGAATCCTGACTACATACAGGAGGCGCTCCTAATTGATGGCGCTCTTAAAGTGAATGACCCCGCTTTGCAGTTCATGTTGGACGAGATAGAGTAGGTACGACTCTCGCTGATACATGCGTACTGCGTCTAATTTAAACCTAGTTTCCTTGATGCTCAAGAGGTGTTACTCCAAGGAGCTCTTATCGACAAATCAACGGAGAGCGGGGTGATTTCTATGCATCGGCTCCTCCAGCGCGCAGTCATCCGCCGAATGAGCACTGAAGAACGAGAGAGAATGTTCTTGCTTGCAGTGGGAATCCTCTCGGCAAATTTTCCAGATACGTATAGCGCCGACGTTGGCCACCAGGCCGCCTCCTGGGGCTATTGTGAGAGGAGTTTACCGCATATGGAAAATATCGTGAAACAAAGTGAACATTTCGGGGTCCTTGAAAATGAAAATCAATCATTTGCGGAACTGCTCCTTCGCTGTTCTTGGTATGTTTGAGTGCAACTGTTGTCAACGGACATTGTTAACTCGGAGCAGGAACCTTTACGAAAGAGAGAACTATAGTATTGCTCTTTCATACGTTGATATAGCACTCAAAAAGTTCGCGGACAAGAAATCTCTTGCGTATGCGAGTGCCGTTGATCTTCGGGGCTTGATCAACCTTGACATCTGTCGTCCTGCAACTGCTCTGGAGGCGTTCGAAGACGCGTACAAAATACGTTCTGCGATTCTTCCCCCAAATGACACGTTTCTGGCCGCCAACCAGGTCAATATAGGTCTGGCTTTCACGGAATTAGGGGAGATTGAGACGGCTCGGGACTATCTTCAACAATCAATCGACATTCGCATCATGCACAACAGTGATAGGATTGGAAATTCATATAGTAATATGGCTAGCTTGCTACTAAGAATGAGGAAACCGAACGAGGCAGAAGCGATGCTGAAGAGCTGTCCTTCCTTGAAAGAATTCTCAGACGAGTCCTTTCTCAAAACCGGAAACCCACGGTTCTCTGGGTACGTGCTCCATTTATGATTAGAAGTACTCCCGTACTACCGATGTCAGGCTAATAGCGTATAGAGATATGGTCCTGCTAAGTAGAATCAAGCTTGAGCAGGGTTTTCTGGATGAATCATTAAGGTTTGCTTCTAAAGCCCTGACATTCAGAAAGGAATGTTTAGGCGAGCGCCTTAAAGTCTGTGATTCCCTCTATCAGGTAGCTTCCCTCCTTCACAGGGGCGACAACACCGGACTAGCAATGTAAGCGCCGAACGGTCCCATCAATTAACCACAATGTCTGACCAGTGCTAGCCAACTGCTTGAGGAGTGCATTAAAATATCAGAGGGACTTCCGCAGGTTGAGGGACTAGGTCATCTAGCTCGCGCAAACTATAAGCTGTCGCAGATTTTAGGAGATCTCGGGAAGCCTAAAGAATGCGCAGCATACCTTGAGAGGGCAATTGCTCTCAGGGAAGATTTCCAAAATTTTGATGGCGATTTCAGTTGGACGAAGAAGGCTACCTCTGATTTTGAAGAGCTAGTCCCGTGGATGCTATGGTAACCCACATGCGACAAATGCTCTGACAAAATATACGATACATTGAAACGAATATAGTAGGCTCGGATTGTATGTCGGTCGCAGAGAGGGTTCATGACAAGTGAATTATTTGCAGCAGTTTAGGATCGCAGGAGACTAAAAGTAGCTGCGGATGTCAATTGAACGAATAAAACCGAGAATTGCTGCCGCGCGCTATGTTTGCGCTGCAGTTGCAATGCTGTTCATAGGCCAACTATACCTTTAGTAGCCGCCGCGACATCCACTAAGAGCCTCCTAAGTCGGGTTGGCCACAGATGGTGAGATGTGAAACATCCCAGGTTAGAGACGGCAGATCAGCACTCGACCAAACACCCCCCCCCCCCCCCCCAGTGCATCGATTAAGCGCCATTCTCTGAGAAAGAAAAGCTGGAATGATCCTGCGGCCACCTCTGCGATAACTTAAATATCGCGCCGATTTTCTTTCTCATTATTATTTCGTACTCGGTCTTGAGTTTTTCTTAAAGAACTTGATATTGTAAAGAGAACGGGAAATCAGCTTGGCGGTTGGTTTATACTCCAATATCCAACAGTTCACCGGTACTACACTCCGCTACGATGGGAATATCGCAACGCGTTCAATCGGGACATATACTACGCCTTTACTCTTCAGGTGAGTCAATGTGCTGGGATTCTAAGCGCAATGAAAACTTGATAGCTGACGTACGGAAAAAGACAGCGATTCACCTTCATCCTACGCGCCCTCTAAGTTTTCTCACCCGGCAAATCTCCTCCCAAACGGGCTAGGATTCGATCTCAAAAACGAGCCAGGGTGGTATACCACCTGGGTCATTTCTCAGTCAACCAAGCTTCCATTTCATATATACAACATATTTCACACCGATCACGAGCACTGTTCTCCTGAGTCGCACTGGGCCCTCTTCACTCTCACCTTCCTCCGCGTCGCGGAATCCACTGTCCAGAACAGCTCCATTACTATTGATCAAATCATCGGCACCCTCCTGGATGAGAGTATTTTGGATCCAGAGACGGCAGAGGAAAACCTCAACTATGCTCGTTATTTTATCTTCACCATTCTAGGCTACCAAACCATGCTCTATTGTCCTTCTCTACTAGAACCAACTTCTGGACCGCCTGGTCAATTGCGAATAACTGAAGACCGTGGTTGCTGCAGCTATACTCACGCATCCCTAACGCAAGACATCCAACATTGCGCGAGCGAGCCCATCAGCGAACTTCTCATGGGTTTCGGTGTTCTTCTTCCATCTAGGAATCTCTGTCTGGACGACAACCAAGACATCCAGCATGCCTTCCAACAAGAAGTCGAAGTTGACGCGAAGATATTCAACGCGTACGCACTTCACTGTATTACCGGTATCAAAATTAAGTGGACCGATGCACTGTCCTGCCACCTAGAGTTCAACTCTGCTACGAAGGAAGTATCAATTTTCCGCCTTCCTTCGTTCTGCCAATTCTGTTTAGCAAAGTATGAGCAGGGCAAAGGGAAAGGCGTTCTCCACTCTTGTGCGACGACAAGTCGTCTACGCAGTCAGTGGGCAACGGAGGAAGAAATCAATCATTTCCTCGTGGAAGTTCTTCTCTCTTACAGATTGTTATTTGGTCAGACCAAAAGGTCGCGTGCACTGTTTCGATCCATTGATCCGTTTCTCTGTTATGCTGGAAAACCACGCAAAATAAGAGACCATTTATTGTCGGGTTTGTGTGGCACACGATCTCGAAATGCATTCATGCTTGCGTTGCAACGCGATGATCATTTAGCGGAAAAAGAGAAATACTACCTTCCACAGGATTTTCCGATCCTACGGTATCGGATTTTCGTCTTACAGAAATTTTTATCTAATACGGCTCCACGGACCTGGCTTCAGCTGTGGAGAGATAATAGGAACTCAGCGCATTGGATGACATTTTGGGCAGTGATCATATTTGGAGGCTTTGGATCACTTATGGCGCTTTTGCAGGTTATTTTGCAATTTGTCCAATTTTTCGTGTAATTTCATATGTATTTTGCATGCCATTCTTCATTGTATGTCGTAACTATACGACGCGCGAATCTCATGCGACATCGATGTCTATCCCTCGTTCGGCCCAGCTTTGGATGATACCTCTGGCTGTTGGTTCATATTCTCGTATTTCGACAGTATCACCATCAAGATACGTATTTGCATGAGAGAATGCCAAGGGAGGATCTTTTTTGGCGATGACGATCTCTCTCCATTTCAGGGCTTCATCATCCACGCTTGAGAGGTTGTCGTAAAATCTGCGACAACCAACACTATCCGCGGTGCAGCGATGAATGTGTAGCCTTAACAGCATGCGACCAAGGGAAGGCTTCCCTTGTTGGATAATGCGAGTTCTGTCGACCTTGACCGTTAGCTTTCCAGCTTGAGCATCGCATACGATGATGTAGAGGCCCTTGGTATCGCGGAGAAGATGGCGGAACATGGCGTAGTGAGCCTACAGGGTGAATCAGAACTATGACGGCGGAAAAGCAAGAGTTGAGAACTTACTTGGCTGTGGGCTTGACTCCATTTCTGTCATAGTCAGCATAGCCTAAATAGTTATATATTCATACATAGACATAAATATGCGTACCTTTGTAGCAGGATCATAGTTCTCTAATCCCCGAAGTCCGTCCGTACCCAATTGGAGGTACAAATTGTATACGACTAACAATCGTCAGCAGCAGATATTAGTTGGGGTACAATCTTCGTACTATCATCGGGTTTAATCTTCCCGTGCTGAGTATACCCGAATATGGACAATATGTCCTTATCATCGATCAAGTAAGCCCCAACAAGTTCAGCCCTGCATTCATCCACTGTAGTCGAAAGATCACCAAATACCCCGGTCCAAGTCTGGCCAGGGCGATACCATGTTTCGATCGCTTCTCCAGTAATTGGGTTCGATGGTGGATCACCCGGATTGAAATTAAAGTTACGTGGGGATAACTCCTTGAGGAAATTCCCGGTCCCATGGCCTAAAATCTCATGCAGGACAACCCAAACATAATATGCGTGAAAGCGGTGCTCTTTAAATGTCTCTTGTTCTGACTCGTCAACCATGTGTAGGCCCCGTTCTCGATGACTTTCTGCTACCATTCGACTGGAGAAAATGATGTTTTTGTAGCCAGTCTCTTGACGGATGTCGTTGTACTGTCGCCGTTGAGTCTGGTTTCTGCGCGGTAGCATATTTACTTGTGGGAACTCACGTTGGGAAGGTTGATTCCTGGAAAGACGATACTTGAACAATAAGCGAGGCCTTACAAGATCAGCCGAATAGCTCCCTGAAAAAGATGGAAGCACCCTTACTCTGAATACTGGCAAAGTCCGGTGCCTCAAATGTCTCTTTTTCAAAAGGCCCTTTGTTGTTGCTATCGCCGTTTACCCATGGGAGTCTGCACACGAATTTGTCTGCCATGTTCGACAGTTCTCTCAGCACCCTCGTTTTGTCAGCATCTGGTATGCCTACAATTCCCTCAAATTCAGACCGAACACCCAGAGGGTCCCGATAGGGTTCAATGAACCCGATGACCGTTTCGACTGGCGGAGCTTTATCATCCACCCAAATCCTCTGGGCATCCTTGTATGCTGCCAGATCACCAGTTGCAAAACTTTCTTGTACTTTCCGTATCATGTCATACTGCGATTCACTGAAAACGTAATCGAGAGCCTTTGACAAGTATGCATTTATGCGCGCCAGCTCATCTTTGTGATCTCCATTTACCAGGCGAATGATCTTACCGTTTGAGATATAATTGCTGGGTACATGGCAGATAGACATGCTCTCTGACACCGATGCTTGACGTATATCGAGAACCTCATTTTCCGAAGAAAGATATCTTTTCTCCACGCGGGTGTTTTCCGGGAGTATTGTCAACTCATCCATGACCTTCGAGACAAAGGCCATATCTTCCTGAAACGAGGGACCTCCATGTCCGGGATAGTATGTACTTTGCGTCAATTGGGACGGAAGCCCTAGACTGAGTGGCGTTGTCCGAAAAATGGGATTTCGGATCTGTTCCCAAAGAGCAGCTGCGTCTGAGGAAGCGGAGGCGACTAAACTGTCGAGCTTGTCTTCGGAAATGGCAGGTGTGAATTTTTGGTCACCAGAGCCCTGCATAAAAATTAACTTTTGAAATGTCCGAAGAAGCAATAGCAAACCTTACATAGTAGTTTCCCATATTGGATAGAAATATCGCCGCGTAGTCCAAAAACAGTTGAACATCAAAGAAATCGAGGTTGGCCAGAGTAGCGAGGCGCTCCCAGTTCCCATCGCAGCTGCTATAGAGCGCCATAATCAAATCAAATATGGCATTGGCTTCTGGGGATACTTGTCGGAAGATAATGCGCGAGCCACTCCATGCTGCTCTAAAATGTATTTAGTATTCAGTTTCTCCGTCGAATCGCGTGAGGTTTACAGAGCTGCATACTTGGCCATGTAATGAGCATAGAGCTTTTGCTGTGGATCCAGGCCTTTGAATGCAGATGCCACTGGAAGCTGGAATATCTGGGGTGCTACCATTGTAGAAAGCGGACTTCGGTTGTTGTGGGAATCTTCATTTGTTGATGTGTCTTCTGCCATCAGGTGGAGGATAACTTAACCCGCACATGTGACTTACTAGCGGCCTGATAAAGGATTACCAAATCAAATCAATCTTGCAGGCTTTGCAGCTAATTCTTCACTCCGTTCATCATCAAAATATCCACATTACATTTATTGCAATATCCAAAACTCCTCGTGGACAGTTCTCGACGAACCCGTTGCTAAATTCAGCATTTTGTGAACTACGGAGAATATTATCACGCGAATCATGTGTGGTAGCTGATATACATTGCTGTACTAAATTGTTTCCCTGGTAGGAACACATCACGTAGTTGTAGCTGAATGTGGGCCATTATGAAAGAGGACTACACCTCATATCTATTGGCATCTCTTTTCCTGAGCCTAGACGCTTTGAAATGCGTCGGTCAATGGGGCCGAAATTAGCCTCATGGATTCGACCGAAGTTATGACTATACTAGTCTACTGCTTGTTTATCCGGACACAGATCGAGGACATCGTTGTCAACCCCTAGGTACCCTGTTATTAGAGATACCCAAGACCTCAGTGATTCGTCCTACGCAGAAGAAACAAGCGTCTGTTTCTTCGTCGATTGCAGCCTTAACAAAACTTTCTACTAGTGCCTGTTCCAGTGGATAGTACAGACTGCCGTAACTTTGAAACCGCGTTGTTGGCGCTGTATCTCCTATTCTGGTCGAAGAGCGGGGTATACCTTCTTGGAAAACATGCGCAAAGGAGTTCGGAATCACGTACACCTGCAAGGCTTTTTCTGCTGGATCACCCTCTGGATAATCAAATACTGCACAAGACCGGTCCAAGCGTTTGTAGCCAGTATTTATTTCTTCCAAAACCTGCTCTGGGTTTGGATGGTCTTCTATAATTTCGGGCGGAGGGTCGCGTTTTGGAACACTTCGGCCGAATCCTGCGCTCTCAAGCCTTTTAATAGCGTCTGCGTAGTCATCGTCTTCTACCACAATCATGGGGGCCTACAGTGATAGGAATATCGTTAGCAGGGAAAAAGGCGGTTCAGATTTACTACTCAAGGTACAATTTACCCTAACGGCAATGGGAACCCCCAGATACTACATGGCGAGCGCTCCCCAAGGAATCACAGTGAGAGGTTGAAGGGTTTTGCAAAGTCTCTTAGAGAGTCTGTCAGGCTCGGTCTGTCTCGGGCGCCTAAACATAGCTACAGTGGGAGCCCGATTCTGTCTGGTCTCTTTCGAGCAGATGTGATGCTTTCCGCGGAAAAAAGAAAGGTATAAGATGATGAGAGAGAGGAGGTAAGGAGGACGTTGTAAGAGGTTGCGGCGTAGACTTGGAAATTGAAACCAGGCTGTCAGCCTGCGTTCCGATATTGCGTAGTCATCTCGGAGATACAGGATTTTCCGGTCTGTAGTGGCTAGTCAGGATTGGGATGAGGAAAATCAGAGTTATGACAATGATGAAAGACGATTAAGAGGAAACATGTGCCCCTTTATGTTCGCAGCAGAGTAGGCCACAGTGGGTACCTTCCCTACATGTTTAAACTAACTACTGCTCTCAGCTCAGATGGAATTTGTCTTGTGAAGCAGCAGCTCACTTGATCTAACACCTGGTTTAATCTATTAACAAGGCTTCTGGCTATCACCCAATACCCCGAAGTCCATGATTGGTGGAATTAATTGGGGTGTTAGGGATCCACCCTCTAAACCCGCTCCAGAAGCCTGCTTTGACTGGTTTGAACTTTGTCTGGATATGTTTGCCTACCAACAGGAATTCCTCACTTCTACGGTCAACAGTAGATTGGCAGTGAATTTAGGCTAATAGTATGAACCCAGGCTAACTGGCGGGCCATCTCCAATGTCGGTACAGTCAAACTGACCTCTATTATCAGCAGCGTCTACCAACTGCTTCTCCAGCTCGTCGGCATCAGGCGGCGGCGTGGAGGTCCTGAAAGGATAAACAGGAGTGGCAGGGTGCCCACCGAGCCATATGGCCCGATTGAACAAGGCTTTCTTCACTAAATCAGCTACGACTGGCTCCAGCTCTCCGGCAACGATAGTGGCCAAAGGTCAATGGTACTAATCTGGTAAGATGCGTTGGGACCGGTATCGTCCTGGGAGGGGCGCAGTTGTTGACTGTCATGGATGTGAAGGTGGTGATTTTTCTAAGTGCCGCCATCCTGGCCATTAGCCCTTTCGGCGGGCTGTGGAGAATAGCTGGAGGACCAGAACAAGGACAGGCTGTCTCTAGGATAACAAAGCTGCCGGCTTGAGGGGCATGTAGCTGGGGGTCCACATGCTCCCAAGACCCGTGGTGGTAAGGAATACCGGGGTTAATTAGATAGAAAGCAAATATAGTATTATTACTGCTGCGGAGCATTACTCTGGTTTTTTGCTGAGTGTCGTACTCCAGTACACCTGGATCGCGCCTGGACTTCTCCCTGGATATCGCTCCGAGAATAACCTCGTGACCTCCGTCCAAGGCCGCTTCCTATCTCCCCTCAGCTCCAGTAGAAGATTTGCCTCTTCAGAGGACCATTTCTTACTCTTCCTCAAGCTTCCCTTACCCTCCCCGCAATTATATCGATCTTGTTCGATCCCATAGGAGGAGCTTAAGCTCAAGCAGCTAGTTTTCCGTACATCTCCGGCTTCACATGCTGTGGGTGAAGGGTCTGACATGCAACGTGGTAGAGCACCTTCGAATAGCTAAGAAAGGAATTGCAAACGCTGGTCGATTGGTAGCGACACAAAGTGAGAACGAAGGGCGGTGAAGGAGTCAACCCCGGACGAAGAGGGGACTCGAGACCGTTTGCGAGCGCCCTCGTCCGAGTCGCGCCTCTCGCTTAGTACCTGTGCAGTGTCCACTGACGCGATTATAGGATGCACCGGGACTGGTGTCGTGTTGGGAGGGGCACAGTTGTTGACCGTCATGGATGTGAGGATGAAATAGGGAATTGGCATGATGTGTGAAGCTTGGGTGCAACGGTTGGCAGGGAGAAGTGGTTTCAATGAAATGCAACAAGAAGCCAAGTGGACCATAGCGGGTGATAACTAATAAAAGGAAATTAATTAATAGGTAAAAACTAGTTAATCTTATTTTCTCAAGTTTAAATAAGGTTGGCGGGCTTTGGGTTATGTTGATTAGGTAAGAATATCAGCATAACTAACTCGCTTGTCACCACAGACTCTCCTTGCCGATGCAGAAAATCTCATGGATCCGTGATTTGCATCATATTTTAGAGAATGATTTACCCTTCCTTGACAGGGAACAGTAACAAATCCCCTTAAGTCGGCCTGTTATTTTTTGGACAATGAAGAGCTGGTTCTGGATCCGAGCATCGACCCCTAAGGCCGACCACCGCGCAAAATCGCCGATAAACTGCTAGATTGTTATTTCTTCGCTGTCCATCCCTCGTTTCCTATAATCGCCAAAATACCCTTTATGCATCAATATGAAATATACTACACGCAGCCTGAACCACAATCGACGAGGCTCACGCTCACAATCCTGAATCTTGTGTTTGCGCTGGCCGCCATCTTTGCGCAGTTGGCCTCGAAGCCATGGGTGTGCGAGGCGGTTACTCCGATGACTAGCTTCACAAGGGCTTGGAATCTGAGCTTCAATGAGAGCTATCTCTTAGAACACCCAAATCTGCAGCGAGTTCAAGCTGATGGTTTGATGGCTTTTGTCCTGATGTCTCTGGGTCACATTAACCGGTCTTGGAGAGCCTGTGGCGTTGCCGTCCGATCAGCCATTGCCCTGGGAATCAATCTGCGGAGTAAGGGTGAAGCAACATCCAACATATCAAAGGAGTTCCGGTACAGGGTGTGGTGGTCCATCTACACGCTCGAGAATACCCTGTCGAAAATGACGGGCCGGCCTACAAGTGCGCCCGACAGGTTCAGCACCGCACCACTTCCTATTCCGTTCGATGAAGAGCAGCTCAGGGAGCCTGTGGCGTCGCATCTACTCGCGGACTTTAACGCCGGCAACCATTATATGCAGGCGTTGGTCTCCCAACAGCGCGCCCGCTCTGCTGCCGGTGATTCCCCTGTTCTGGATCACCAGAGCTCGCTGCCAGTTCAGAGCGTCGTTACGCCGGGCTACTCTTTGTACTTTCTCTACTTCGCGGATCTAACCATGATCCTGCGGCGCGCGATTGACTCGTTGTACAGCCCTGGTTCAGGAGACGGACGAGTGGCTGAGCCGCGTACCGCCCGTGTTCCAATTCAAGGTTCGTCATCTGTCAACCGATTTTGAGCGCCAAAAATACGGTTTGGCTTTTCTATTCTACAGTTTGCGAATCACAGTCGGTCGACTGTCCCTTTGCTGCTCAGAGCGACAATACCCCAGGAACAAGGCGTCAGTTCTCAGCCATCGAAACGTCGCGACGATCTGCATTGATTCCGTTTCCGAGTTGCTAGACATGTTGCCTGGTAAGCCCGATGCTGTCTGGCTTGTCCAGGTCTCTCCATGGTGGTGCATTACGCACTATCTCACGGAGGCAGTCACTATACTGTTAATCGAAATGGAGTTCTGTATTCCGTGCCATGTGGACCGGGCGTCACGTATCAAGCCGCGCCTGGAGAAGGGGCTGGACTGGCTGTACAGCCTAGGGTCGATCAACGTCCCTGCCCGACGGGCTTTGGAGGTCAGCAATAACGCCTACAATCATCTCGTCATTTCAGAAGGAATTCGCCGCGTCTCCTCAGCAGGTCCTTGCTGCGTGTAAGCTTATCCCTTTCTCCAGGCCTTCAGTATAATTCCTTCAGGCAAATATATCATTCATAGGCAATGTCAATTACAACTGTCAATGTAATCGCAACAATTTGCGATTAATCGTCTCGTCCAAACTCTGCTTAAGGATGAGCATACGTGGGACCGGGAACAGAAGCCAAGATTAAGCCCCGCCAAAACCCCTGTCATTGGGGTTGAACCCGTGGTCGAGTAGGTGCTTTATTACTTGGAGACCGAGTTGACGTTCCAATCTAGAGGATAACCGCCCCTTGTCGTTGTAGAGACACTCGTATCTTTTCACAATTACTGTGTTGATGATACTGGTGTCGGTGGTCCCATCAAACCGTAGCTGGCTAATCACGTCTCTTGACGTCCGTGAGAGTGTTGCTCTGAGATCATCGATTGATTCATGGCAAACCACATTGTGGAGGTGGGCATAGGTGAAATCCGCCATACTGCTGGGTGACGGAAGAATCAAGTTTCTAATGAAAATAGTAAATAGAAAATGAACTCCATCTGCTGTGGGTGAATGTGGGTCCAATTGCACTAACCTGTTACTGCTACCACGGCCACACAGTTATATATTCCAGATACGGGCCAGAAGTTATCCAGCCAGGCAAAAAAAGAACCTGAGAATGATTCTCCGCAAGAGTACGAAGGAAGTGTCTGATTAGGCATCAAAGGTTCTAGGAGCCCCAGTTTGTCCCCATACCAAGTGTACGTACGAGCCAAGTAAGGTTGGCACAGCAAGAATAATTAGGAGGTACTATGGCTTCAGGCCAATACCTATAGAGTGCATTCATTCTTCTTTCTTCCTCGCCTGCCGTGTTGTTTTCCATGAATTGTAAAGTGTGCCCTATTTTGTCCCTACACATACATAGTACTCTAACCAAAGCGCTCCACAGTCGTCACCGATATCAGGATTCCAAGTATAGAAATCATCCAACGAGATCTTGTTCTTCTGTGCAATCGTACCACACTCGTCTCCAGACCCAACTTTGTGAAACTTGTTGCAGTTCTTGACCATATCAGCCTGAGTTGGGGTTGGAGTAGCCACTCCGGAAGTTGTAGAGGCGGTAGTCTTGGTAGTTGCTGTAGGCTTTGCAGTGGCAGTCGTCGAGCTCGGCGATGGCCCCTTCACACAGACGTAATATTTTGACCAGAGAGCCTTGCAGTCGTCACCGACGTCAGGATTCCAATTGTAGAAGTCGTTGACAGAAATATCGTATTTGGTCGCGATAGTACCGCACTCATCTCCGGATTTGACCTGATGAAACTTGGTACATCCTTTCACCATATTAGCCTGGGTAGGAGTAGGGGTCGGTGCCATGGTCTGGGTTGTCGTTGTTGAAGTTTGGTCTGGTGTTGATGTAGCGGTTTCATAGGTTGGCGTGCAGCTTCCCGGGATAGAAGTGGATGTAGGAATCGGGTCCGTGAGTGCCGGCTGGCAGTAATCCTCGTATAAAGAACGGCAGTCGTCGTCGAAGTCAAACGGGCTAAATTCTTCGTTGTTAAAGTCGTCTTCGGTGAGCCAACAATAGGTCGTTCTCTCCGCGAGTAGGCTACTGTATGTCGCATTTGGAGTGAGTGTTGCGACCGGTGGCGTGAAGTTGTGGTCAATTGTGGGCGTATACCACGAGGTAGTCATGTTTGTTAATATCGTTACAGTTTCTCCTGGGACCCAAGATGATATTAAGGATGTGGTGAGACTTTGGCTTGTGGTGTTGAGAGATTCTGGGAGATTGAAATCCCCATCACCCCCGGGAGGTCTAAAGTGTGGTTAGTTCAGGATTGTCAGCTTATGCTACGGCCAAGAGAGCTTACGAAACACAGAGACTTCTCCTAACCATCGAGTCAAGGTTATCACAGTTATCATGTAGGGTAGGATTCCAGCCCACGAGCTGTACCAACCCGAATGACCGTCCTTGCAAAATGCCCTCACAGGTATCATTTGCTTTGACGGTATACACTTTGCACGTGTTGTCAAGACACAGCTCCATGCCGGAAGTCAGAGACGAACACTGGTAATCAAGATAATTACTCTGGATCATGCGATCCGTGCCAACCGAGTTGGCATGGGAGATCGACTCGCAGGTGTCATCATCTTTCACAATGTACGTGGAACCGCTACATGAACTAGGTGTAGAGGTAGGCGGACCGCTCGCGCTGGTGGATGATGTGGTGGTGGCCGTGGGCATTGAAGTGTAGCTATAGGGATAGCTCGACGCAGGAACTCTGCACGATGAAAGAAGCGCGGAGTATGCTGCAGGGGGGAACTGTTCACGTCCATAGTCGGAGCTCATCATCACGGCACCATACTTGAGAGCGCAATCTGAGCAGGCCTCTTTGGTATGATTTTGTAAGTCCGCGTAGCAGAAACCGGTGCTAGTGTGGAAACAGTTAAAGAGGTTCGTTTTATTTTATCCTTGAAATATCGGCTCAGGAGAAGGTCACGTACGAGTCCCGAATGCAAGAGACGTTGTAAGCCCAGATCAGTTCATCGGCCAAAGCTAGAGGAAACTGCTTTGTCGTGGATTGATAATTCAGGACATATTCTTTTTCTCCACAGGTCGCGGTGACATTGCGTTTGAAATTGTCGAGTGATAGCTGGCACTCCGAGGTGCAATACAACACAGCCTGTTCCTTTGGCAGGGCTGCCCCGTTGAGCACGTCCTGAGCCCGGATGAGAGAGTTTGCGCAGGTGATGTTGGAGCTGAGCGCTTGACGACAGTGGAGAGGAACCGAGTCAGGAATGTCAGAAGGACTGGGCCAGATACGTATTGCCGATACTGGCAGTATAGCTAGAGGGAGAAGACTGGCGAGACTCTGTAAGTACCTCATTGTAACGGCTGTAGCTGAGCGACAAGCTGCGAAGCGACTTCTGAAATCACGAGTACCGCGTTTGGTAGAGTGATGGTACTAGAAGAGTGAGACAGAGTCTGCCAGTCTCTTAGGGTTTACCAGTCAACCAAACTTCACGTCGACCGATGTGCCTTTTAGAATGAAAACCAGCCTAGAGCAAGACCACCTCTGACATGGACGGGCCTGTTTACTGAATACTAGGGCAGGTGAGTCCAAGATAACCTTCTAGATCCGTCCAATCAATGTTGTTGGACTAAGCGATCGTTAGATTACGGAGCGAGGCCGACATTGAACCGACATCGACCAGTAGTTTCAAGAGGATCTGGACCCACTACAACGACGCCATGTGACATGGATTGTGGGCCTGTGGCCCTCTATCACAATCACATGCTTAATTGCCTACTATTATCATGTTGCGTAGTATATTGTAGTACCTATTGCCCGCAGAGTAAGCTGATGAGCCCCGCATAGTGTTGGAATCCAAATCCTTCTGTGCTGGTAACAGGCGAAATATAACCGGACCCTGTCCAGCATTATTCCATCCAAAACAGGCGCCGAGTGTCGGCCACTGACAGCCCCGTATTAAATTGGGGTGAAGCAAGCTGTACGCGGGTGCGGAGTTTGTGAAATCAGGGCTATGCATTTCTCTCTTGTAGAGTAGCATAGTTTGATTAATACCTAGGTGGCAGGTGGACAAAGATACCCAGTGCCACTTCCAGCGGTCCAAATTCTTGGTCCGTGTACAAAGTAAACTGCAGAGCCTCTTTCATGATAGGGACGGGCCCGAGATTGTCCGACTGGATTGCTTATCTAATAACCTATCTGCTACTGACAGTCAAGGACATCGCCGTCTCCGAACAGTGCTGCTGCTGCTTCAACACCCTGTTCGATTGGATGGAAAATCTCTGCTCGCGGCGATTCAGGGTTCCTGGATCCGAGGTGGATGATCACAGAGCCTTAGGCAGTGGGGCAGTGGGGGCTATGGGCTTGTTGTCTCGGATGGCCCTGGTAACCTGGCAAGGTTTTGTCGGATCAACCGGCTGAACAAGAGAAGCAAGTGACTTATTATTGCATCTCTTTCGGCAGGTGCGAGCAAGAATCAGATTTTTCACCCGTTGATTTCTAGGCTTGTAGTCTGACCGGCCGGCCACACTTTCTACGACTCTACGCATCTGTCTGGGGCTCGCAGAACATGTAATTCTTCACTTGAATGTGCACCCTCCACCGATAGCAGGTTCGTTTAGGTAGATAGTAATAACTTTACTATGGATATTTTTACCAATATTATTATGGCACCAGAACTCTCTACATCCTCCGATCAGATGTTCAGATCTGGACGAACGAACTCCCGGCGACCTCCACAATATATATCATCGCCTCATCATGTAATCTGGTCATAACATGCTGGAATTATGGCTACTCGAGTGTCAGAGGAACGCATTGTAGAATTCATGAAAATTTGCTTCCATAAAAATGTCTTGGGAGTAATTTGACCCGAGAAATTACGCCAATGTAGATGCATAATTTCCGTATCTCCGTGAATACTCCGTGGTCGACAATAACTACTACCATGTATCTAGCGAGATTTATTTCCCGGACCGTGGAGGCAGCATGCTGGAAAGCTGGTTAATCGGCCGGTCTTCTTGGCGGCTCTTCATCGCCCAGTCCTATGTTTTATTGGAACAATGCACGATGCACAAGGCGAACTGGTGAAACTTAGGCGGGCCGGAGTATCGCACTATTTTAGCTCGAGATCGGGCGTAACCGCTTGTGGTAATAATGAGGCTATATTAGTCTTCGGTACGCGTTCTAACATGGCGCTACGTACTTTGTACAGGACTCTGGAGGAGTAGCCCCACCACCGCGATATTCAGGGCTGGTCGATAGTAAGCGAGCACATTCCTGGACAGGAGTCGGAATATGCCCGTACGTATTGGGACTGAAACCACTAGCTGTGCATGGTCGGCCCTGGATATTTCGGGAGCACTTTACTCCCTTCTCCCTATCTTGTTGATAGCAGACTGGGACTCGGTTGTTTTAATTATTTGAGCTCTGCTATACTTCCCTCATCTCTCCTTCAGACCCTCAGCCACGCAGGGTTAACCTGAATCCAGCGATACAGCGTCCTCGCGTTATCATGAGGGCAATCAAGTTTGCAGGGACTCTCGGTTCCCTTGCCTGGATTTTGACACTCGCCCACTATATTTACTTGCAAATCCCTGCAGCAATGGCACAAGGCCTTGGGGAGCCTGGAGGCACCTGCTCAGAGGCAATTCCATGCTATCAGGGCTGTTGCAGTAAGGAGGGTCAATGTGGGTTTACGGAAAAGCACTGCGGTGACGGCTGTCAGCATAACTGTAACGCGACTGCGGAGTGCGGGCAGTTTGCAACCGAAGGAAATCGTGACTGTCCCATAAATGTCTGCTGCAGGTACATTCATCTACCTTAGCCATCCATAGAACAAAATCGTGGCTAATGAAGAATCAGTGAGTTTGGGTACTGCGGTGTCACCGAAGGCTTCTGTGGAGATGGCTGCCAGCCTAATTCCAACGGCGGAGGATGCGGAGACCCAGAGTAAGTTTATCAATCCTCTTCAAGCGCGAGTGTAGTGTCGGCTGATGTTCGGCATCCAGTCGCCCTCAGTGCTCAGCAAATACGGACGCTCTGTCTTACAAACGACGTATTGCCTACTACGAGCTATTTCACATCGCCAAAGGCTGCAACGTTAGGGAACCAGAAAACATTGTAGTCGCTCCGTTTACTCACATTAACTTGGCATTCGTGAACTTTGGTGGTGATTATATGCTGGTCGATGAGTATGGCGACATTATCAACCGGATGTCCATCCTCAAGTTCACCAATGCTGGACTGAGGATCAACATTGCTGTCGGAGGCTGGAGCTTCAGTGATCCTCCGACACAGAACTTATGGTCTGATAGTAAGGTTCCTTTGCAATAAAGAAAATGTTATGGGGCTAACAGTTATCAAAGTGGCAAGCTCACATCCCAACCGCCGGGTCTTCATCAATTCCGTCGTCCAATATCTACGCAACTACCACCTTGATGGTGTCGACCTCGACTGGGAATATCCCGTTGCCACGGATCGTGGTGGCAACCCGGATGACGCAGCTAATCTGGTCACGCTTCTGGCTGAGCTACGCGAAGCTTTTGACAAAGAGGATCCCGGCTGGGAGATCTCAATAACGCTTCCAACCAGCTACTGGTATCTGCAGGGGTTTGATCTTGAGCGCATCCAGAAATACGTGAACTATTTCAATATGATGACCTACGATTTACACGGGATGTGGGATCAAGACATCAAATGGACGGGGCCATATTTACGCGGCCATACAGATATCCAGCAAATTGATCAAGGATTGGATCTTTTATGGCGAAACAACATTCAGGCTGAAAACGTGGTTTTTGGATTTGCTTTTTACGGTCGATCGTTTACAATGAAGGACCCGAGCTGCTATCGGCCAAATGGCAAATGCGAGTTCTCTGGTGGTGGCAGACCGGGTTCATGTTCGAATACCGCTGGAATTCTGACCTTTGCAGAGGTGTCTGCGCGTAACCACTCACTAGACGTTGATACGTTCTATGACTCGGATACCACTGTGAAGTACAACACTTACGAAGGTGACCAGTGGATCTCGTACGATGACGAACAATCATACTACGACAAGAAGAAATTCCTCACTGAGCGATGCCTTAGTGGGTTGATGGTTTGGGCCATTGACCAGGACGATGGTGATTTTACCGCCCTCAGCGGTATCTTCGGTGAAGACATAGGTGTTCTGCAGATGTCTGGGGGCGGGCTGGACGACAATGCCAAGGAGGCCCTGGCAGATGTCTTTGGGGCGTATACTGGCCAGGACTGCTTTGTGACTCCGAGATGTACAGACGGCTCAACTAAGGAGCAAAACCCCGACCAAGTGTGTCCAGCGGGGTTCATGTCAGTTGAAACGGCGCACAATCCTGTTCAGTCCCCAGGACACGAGCACCATGGTCTTTGCGCCGAGGGATGGTATCGCCATATATGCTGTCCGGAGTCGGCCATGCCTAAGAACTGCGAGTGGAATGGTGCACCAGAGAGAAGCACGTTTGGTTGTGACGGCCAATGTGGCCCGAGCCAGTTCAAGCTAAATCAGGATACGGCGTTGGACACAAGGGGAGAGGGTAGCTGCTATATTGGACACAGAAACCTCTGCTGCGATTCTACGGCCGCGATTTCAGAGTGTTACTGGACCGAATGCCAGGGCCTCTTTTTGGAGACCGAGCTACCAGTATGCCCATCCGACTTTACCTATATGACCTACCGTCTGGACAAGCCTGATGGGAAGCCCTGGTGCTCTGAAGTCCACCGATTCGCTCCCCATTACAGCATGAAAAGTGCTCTATGCTGTCCCAAGCAACAAACACCGCGAAGCTGCAGTTGGACAAATGACAACTTTGACGCGCCGGGGGTCGACGATAATGTCTGGGACTGGGTCTGCAAGCCTAGCAAGTGTCCCAAAGGGTCGGTTGAATTCGGCAGCGCGCTGCATCCGGCCACATCGAAGGCTGAGCTCGGCAAAGGAGGCATTTCCTGTGAGTCTGTGACGCTACCGTCGAACACAGACTCGGAGTTCTCGTTCTGTTGCGATCCGCCCAGCAAGTTTAATGAGGAATGGCCCGTTGATCCCAAGTACCTATGGGAACATTACTACAACGACCCTGCCGACTCGGACGTGGTTTGGGAGTACAGCGACGAGTACGAGAAGAACAATAAAGACGACCAACGGGCGGCTGCTGGGGCCGAAGATGGCAGTGATGCTTATGGTTTCGTGATGCTGGATGGGCCCGAGGGGTCCATCGACAACAGCTTTACCGACACCTACACAGTTGTTCGCCGGTCTGCCTCTATCACCAAGAAGAAACGGTCTGTGGTGACGACGAATCAGACTCAGCTAAGTTCTGTCTTTGACCACAGCGAGGAAACGCTCCACATATATTGCAACTACCCCCAGGGGTCCAAAGAGTGTGATAGGATTTTCATCGACGGCGCTGAGGACACTATTATTCGACTGCCAGTCCATGTTGGAGAGGGGCCGTTCGCCCGCGTGGTATCCATGAAGCTGTCGCACGAAGGCTATGAACTCCCAGATCATCATATCAAGCACCGTCGTGTGAAGCGAAACGGAAACCCAGTATACGAAGTAAAGATCGACTATAACTTCCATCTCATTCATCCTAAACGCGCCGATGAGCCTGTTAACATCCGAGTAGACTACACCAATCTCCTCGGGTACTGGGATGAGATGACAAACTCGCCTGCCAGTCGGATGAAACGTGGCCAAGGGGAAGAGGGACTGACCAAAGACGAGTGGAAAAGGCGTGTCGGACGAGCAGCAGCCCGCGACCAATCCAAGCGAAAGCGTTCTGGACAGCCAGTACGTGCGAAAACGTCAATGGACTCGCCCAGGTCCCGGGGAGAGAAACGGTGGTGGGGGGTGTTCGGGGAATGGCTTTCAAAGCTGGTAGGGCTTACCGTTAGAATCTGGAGAAAATTACTCACTGACTGTCTGCATCCAGACCACCGTAACCACGTCTGAGCTCGGGGTGATTCCGTTGGGCTGGGCCCGCACAATGAACCTATTCTACGCTCAAAGTGGCTGCCCTGGGGAAACATTTTATGCCGACCTAAGTGTTGACCTCGAGGCCAACTTTGTCATGGATGCCACCTACGCTTACTATCTCTCAGCCACCTTCATACCCCCCAGCAAGCCAGAGGCATTCGCCTACTTCGGGATGTCACCCACCGCATACCTAGGGCTCCATCTGGAGGGAAATGCCAGGATGCAGTATGATACTGGCCGCAAGAAGATCATTGATACTCTCTCGTACCCTGGACTGGCAGTTAAGGGCATTGCTGCCGTTGGTCCCACTCTGGACGTGTATGGCAAGGTAAACTATCTCATCCTCTATCTCGTGCGAGTTAATTGGCGCTGACGACACCTATTTGAAGATCAGTGGATTGATCACACTACACGGCGAGGTTGATGCTGGCGCTGAAGTGGCGTTTGGCAAAGCCGAGGTTTTTTGGCCGCAGGATGACGCCTCCAAGGACAAATATGAGACCCTCGTGGGTCTTGAGAGCGACACGAGAGCGCCCGCGCCGCTTAGCGTCGAGCCTGTGTTCCGTGCTGGCGTTGCAGTGGATGCACAACTCAGCGTACACGTAACTCCGGAAGCCAATGTAGGTATCAAGATCGGTGGTGGCAAGCTCGTTGGCGGAGCGACTCTGATGGACGCTCAGCTGAGCGGTTATCTAAGGGGTATACTGTCATTTCAGGGACATGGTGACTATGAGACGGATAGCAATGCCTTTAGCTATCGATTTGGGGCATATCTTTTCTACAATATTGGATACAAGGCAACAGCTCGAGTCTTGGAATTCCTCGACTGGGCATTGGATCCTCGAGAGGCGTACGATTCAGACCGGATGATCAAGCTCTATGAAAAAACTGGGACAATTCCAATGTCCTCAGAAGAAGTCGACAAGGAGGAACGCATGGCTGCTGCGCCTTATATAGATGGATTGGACGCTGCCCACAACGCCACAGTTCGGGGGAGTGACACCTCATTGTCCACGTACCACGCGCCGAGACTAGTACCAAGGGCGGGCGAGAAGAAGGGTGCCCTAGATCCGAAAGTGCAAAACCCACTCAAATGTCCTCCTAAAAGCACTGGAAGTGTTCGCCTACCGGAGCTGCGAAGTAAGCTTTCCCCTGTGCAACGTCTTGTTCACTGACTGACCACGACTGATAGTAAGCTGCGCATTTCTTTTCCCAGTCGCCGAGGTGAACTTGAACGATAAAAGTATCAGTAGGAGGATTGAGGGCCTCTGCCCACCGATTATGAGAATCCCCGACAACAAGAGAATAACCCAGTTTACCTACTCTGGTGACCGGGAACTCGGAGAAAGGCGACGAAACGCGCAATGCGGTGGCAGCTTCTGTGCAGACGAGGAGGAAACACTTAACACTTATTTAGATAGGACCCCAAGCACAAGGCTAAGACTGCAATGCGACGAGTTCCCTTGGGCCTCCTCTGAGCAGGGGGGGTTGTTTCTTGACGCGGACAGCCGGTCTCAAACGTGTGTCCCTGCGTATCAGAATAATTGGCATGGCCAATGTGTCAGTAAGTTGACCTCTTATGTTGCAGGCAACCTGTTTGTTCCCGGGGACATACTAACACGCGAAGGACTTATGGGTTATATGCAATCAAACTGGGCCAAAATTGAAACGGACAGGGCGGCCGATGATACACGCGGGGAATATTGGGTTCCATGGAATAGCAAATGTATTTGAAGTATTTTCTAACATGCAGACTTATCCGCGCTAACGTCTATGTCTCTTCTTTAGCCTGGACGGCTGCAGGCGAATACGGCGCAACTGGCAGTAAATACCAGCAGAAGCTGGTTGAATACCCAACACGACAACCGCTGCCAGATGGTATCAGCAATGGCGACAGGGTACTTTGTTCGTTGCCTTCTACGGAACTTGTATACTGATCACCTTCTCACTAGGATAACGAGAAACAGTCGTGGAAATTCAAACGCGACTATGAAGCGACCTGGCTATACAAACCCGTTCCATACGACAACGACTGGTGGGATGCGAAGAGTTACAAGTATAGCAACCCAAAAAAGTACGGCACAGTAAGTGGAGCTGACGAGGTCATTTGCGCGATCAACATATTTGAGCAAGACGATGTCTACAAACTACCTGCCAAGGCAGGCAAAATCTGGAACGGCCTGTGTAGACAACCGTTCGATACAGCGTCAAACAACTTTGAGATCAGAGGGAGCTATACCAATTGTTATGTAGAATTTGCGCCGCTGAGTGGAGGCGACCAAATGGACACTTCAAAGCGAGATTGGGTCATTAAAAGTGAGTGCCCGGCATTATTCTTAGGCAACGGGATGTTTGACCTAACATGTTATAGGGGTGACGCTGTTAGACGATAAGGAGGCAGATGAGGACATAACAGATGACAGTTCCGAGTAAGGTATAAGTACAGCGAACCCGAAGGGACCCGACCCTTTCTGATCAGATCCATGTGACGCCTGGTATATAGTCTTGTCTTTTAAGTAACGCGATGTGCTTGATGTAAAACCTTAGACTTGTAGACTGTACCTACCTATCTAATGCAACCCCAATAATAACTCCGCAGTCTGAGTCAAGGTATGTCATAGACTATAGTTGGTCGAGGTTGATGGCGTTATAATTGTGGGTATCTACTGCAATGCATAGCAGCCTAACTGGGAATGTTTCTAGATGCTGATAAAAAAAAATCCAATCTAGCATGACAGGCATTTATGCATCCTCCGCTGGCGCAGGCGGGTCATCTTCCAAATCCTCCTTAGTGAACTCATACAACCAACTGCCTATGTCACCATTCACAAGATACTTCTCTCCAATGGTCCCCTCCTCGAAAATCGAATATGGAGGCTGATATTGGTCCCAGTCAAGCGAAACCTGATTCACGCCGTCATCAGTAATGGGCACCCGGCCCTGCGCGACCACATTCTGGTTTCCATCAAAATAAACAAGGAGGAAGTGATTAGTCCGAAAGGCCTCCTCATCTGCAATCAGGATATACCCAATTGAAATGAACTGCAGCAGATTCCACGCAGCAGGGTTCGCCTGGATGAGCGACGCATTGAGATCCTGCCTCCACGTCTGCTTCTTCAGCCGCTTGGCTCCGTCCAGGGATTTCTTGAACGGATCCTGAAATTCCTTTATCACTTCCATGTCTGGCCAGCGTGGATACTTTCCCAAGCGGCCTGCAGCCTCCGGGAAAATGGTGAAGACACGTTTCCAGTCCGCGCCGAAGTTGAATATACTCTTGTTATCAAGAATAGACCACCATGATTCCATTTCGTATTGATCTAGCTCTTGCCACTCTTCCACTGATTCGTCATGCTTGGGGTCGTAGTGAGTGCGCAGTAAAAGCGGCTGCATATTACTACACCCCCAGATGCGCCACGCTATGCGGCGCAGCTCATCAGAACGCCAGGGCTGCAGGATATTTACAATCTCGTCTGGGGTTGGGATACGCGAAGGCTTTCTCGAATTATCAGCCGCGAAAAGGGTCGGGTCCCATTCTGGTTGGATCTTGTCGAGTTGCAGAAATTGTTTGATCAGTGTACTGCGTTGCTGCTCGGGGCTTTGTGGTGAAGAGTGGTCCCAACATCTCTATGGCGGGGTAGTAACTTTAGTGAATATATTCGCGAGATTAAAAGGATGGCCTTACAATAAGATATTGCTCGACGGGGAGCTGACCCCATTCCGGAATGAAATTAAAGTCATCCATGGAGAGCGCAGGTAGTTTACAAGACTACGAGCACCCAAAGTTCGGGGGATGGAACACGGATGTAGGTTGAGGGGATACCGCCGCTGATCACTGATGCCCGGTCTTATGTCGGATCCGGGCGGTGGTGTCACGACCGCCAAGGCCGCGACACGTGATCTCCACCAACCTGTCGAAATACTGACCGCCAAGAATCAGTCGTAATACACTAAATCTGACCGGGTAACCACCACGTTGATCAACCAACGATATTAATCATCGTCTACTTACCTAACTAGGTTAGCTGTACATTCGTTCAGGGGTTTATTAGAATCTCCTAAATTGCCTGTATTTAGATTCTCTTCAGAGACCTCAATATCATTGCTTTTACCTAATTTAGACATCGTCGAAGTGAGGCGGTGATTGGTCATCGACCCATCGAGTCCACCGCCCGGAATCCGACACAACCTGTCGGATCCAGGCGGTGGACTGGACATGTTGATGACCAATCACCGCCTCAACTTAATAATTAATTATATAGGAAATAGTAATAATGTTAAGATCTTTAAATAGAATCTAAATATAGATAATTTAGAGGATTCTAATAAGCCTCTAAATAATGATAGTGTACGGAGCGCTCAGTCGAGATTCTGCGCAGTACGCCTATCCGACAAGGCCACCCAGGATGGAATTGTGTCTCTTGGGTAAAGAAGGCGCTAGAAAGACTCAAGGCAGATACAAGAGCCTTAGGGACAAGCGTTATTGAATGGAGCAAAGTGCGCACGGCGGCGATGGAGTATTGTCAGCGCAAGAAAGACCAGCACCGATTTGATGGCCAGGGCAACTTTGACATGAGAAAGGTTCCAACTTACGACTTGATGGAGCAGAAGGAAACCGTTGGATGAGTTACTAGGACAGGCTTGCTCAAATATTCCCAAAATGCTTTTGACGGATACGTTCCATCGCTAGCTCTTCAGGCATTGATTGTAGGAAATTATCAATCTCATTCACCCAAAAAGAATTTTGAGGATTGACTTGGTGGGCAGAAGTGTATTCCCAATATGACGGATACCAACCAGCTGTTTCCCAATCGACAATGCCAACAATACCATCTCCCCGAACAAGAATGTTCAGGCTGCTGAGATCGCCATGAGTAAAGACCAACGGCCAAGAGTTGCTTTGTTGTTGGATAAGGTTCTGAATTTGAGGATCAAGCCTGGTATCAAACTCCATACCCCCTCGTAGATGCTTATGGAAGTCCTGGACGGTACTGAATGGACCAAAGCGTAAAGAATTGCCTGATACACGGCAGTCAAAGAGCGATCCTCCATCAACAGAAGCAACCACGTGGAAAGTTAGAGGGAGGAGTAAATATACCCCTTCTGAAAGGAAACGTGACAGCCACAACAGGGGTAGCCACGATCACCGTGATAGCGCAAGTGTGTATATGATTCCTGATTTTGCGGTCAGTGTTGAGAAAGGCAGCAGTCCTATTCTCGCCAGTTCGAGTCTATACAGTATCAAGCTTCGTTACCGTAGCCGCAAGACAGCACCGCATCACATCAAGATGCAAGCCATAGGTACATTATCGTAGAAGCAGATCAAAGTCAATATTCCTAGTGCCAACCCATAAGTGCCTTGACGTCAGGATGCTGAAGCGCTGATGCGGGTGGTTCCGCTGTAAACTAATCAGACGCAGCCAGTCTCGCAATGAAGGCGCTAGTTCTTTGGCGATCAATTGCATTCTCAGCCAAACAGACTCGCGGCCATTTTATTGGAACCTGGAGCCTCGGGAATTAACTGGCTACAAGGCTGCTGCGTTGAGGTCCAGACCGACCCGAAAATATGGTCATCAGTTTCAGCCATTCGTGTTGAGCCATTGGAAATGGGAATGTGTTAGCTGAGCGTTGTTGTGGATGGTGATGGCACAAGGCCATTATACTTTAGTGGCTTAAGTATCTTGTGATACTGTATCTAGCTTGTATATAATATTTACGAGTTAGGCCTAAAGTATATCAGGTGCCACTGGAAAGTATATAAGACTAGCTATCCGGGCAGATACTGTACTAATAAATGTATCCTTAAAACAAAACTAGCATCCTTCCACACTCTTATTGAAGCTGTAATCTCTTTGAGCGACGCAGCAGAGGATCTGTAACTTTGGGTTTGTGGGGCGCTAACAAGCGCGGGTTGATGTTCGCCATCTCAGAATCCACGGAGGAAGCGGGAGTATCAGTACCCTAACAACTACTAAATTCTACAGATTCTACTATACTATCCACGGATGAAGTATCGCTGCAAGTAAGGCACGGTTTTGCTAGGAGATAATACAGCTTAATATTAATATTATATATATGTACAGTCACAGCATGCGCTAAAATTTTAGTGGCTTTAGTAAACTTAAGAATACCATAACATACTAGCCACGTGCAGCTGATTCCGTCATGCGCATAGGCGAGATAAGAATTAATAAGATAACAACAGACTGAATCTTACCGCTTGGCGGGGAATTTATATAGAAGAGGATTAGATAATAAAAGTTAAGATTAACCGCAACAGATAATACAAATATCCGTAGGATATTTTAATAATTCCTCTTCAGCAGGCAAGGGTTCTTCTAACTTCTTAATTTTATCGTCCTCGACATCCCAGTTAATTCGGCTGCCTCACCGGTTTAGCTCGCAGAGCAGCGAGAGGGCAATCATATCCTTAGTAACCTGAATCCGTCGTGCAAGTAGCTTATCCTTATTAAAGTTCTCTGTTTCTGGCCCGTAGAAATTCTCCACAAGTCGTACCTGCTCAGGAAATATATAGTCCAGGGTTGGGAGCTCCTAATCCTCATCCTCGGAGCTGTTAGTATTAGATTAGCTAATATCAAACTGGCCAAGCAGTTGCTTAATCTGCCTGTTGACTTCAAGCACAGGTGCAGTGTGGAAATATTTCTTTTAAGCTGTCTCTCGCGTGTTGTTTGCCAGGGTTTTCCTTAGCCGGGACAGCTTCTTCTTAACTTCTTCATGCCTTTAATAAAGGTAAGGAAATAGCTCCCGGGCTTTTCCTATAGTACCGGCCAGGGACCGCATCTTCTCTATAAGCTCTCTCTTTTCTCATCTAAGCTCAAGGACTTTAGGGTGTTAACAAATGGTGCGTTTCTGCGCATCAGTAAGATCAGATAGAGTAAGAAGGTCTCTCTTCCTGAGTATGCTTCCAGCAACCCGCAGGAGACTGTCCTGGGGTGGTTGAAGAAGGACCACATGCTGAAGATCATAATTTATAAACTGTGATTAGTAGTACTTTTCAAAAACCGCGTTACCGGATTGGCCGAGCACCCTCTGCCGCTCCTGGCTGGTAAAGTTCCCTGGGAATAATAGTTAGATATAGGAGGAGAAGTAGTCTACCCTGGTACAGATAGAATCTTCCCCAGAACAAGTCTAATAGCAGGGATATACGGTTAACTTTATTTACAGTCCACCGACGGTAGTTATAATAGCTAATATCATCCTTAAATCTTGTATCCCGGCCCAGCTTTTAGAGCGCTTGTCGACTTGAATCATAAGTCATTAGCAAAGACTTATGAAGTTTGTAGCTATACGGGGTGCGGTCAAGACAGTAAAGGAGAGGAGTATTTAACTTCGCCGGCTTCTATTAGAGTGGAAGAGATTGGCTGTGTTTTGGAACTCGGAGACGCCATATGAGCTCTGGGGTTAATACGGTGTTAAAAAAAGCCTCATCGCGGCGTCCTCCCTTAGCAAGAAGGAAAATGATATCCCGCCTACCAAGCAACGCCTGATGGAAATAGAGCGACAAGCTGCTAACGCAGCACACGAGCTGGGGCATCCAAGGAACGATAGTTAGATTTAGTATCATGGCCAGGCAGGAGCAACAGAGCCAGAACAAGGCGCCCTCACCACGGCGAATCAAGGAAACAAGAGAGTGGAAATGAGACTCACGCTGTTTGCCTACCCGTACCTTACCACCAACACGGCCAACGTTATAATGATGCTCTGCTTTGTCGACCTCTTGCTTTGCTTTAAGCTTCTAGTTACACTTGATGTTCTATGAGCGCGTGACCTTGATTTCGAGAAGTAGGTCAGTATCTGTCATCGGCGGGCTTTATAAAACGTCCTCTCCCTTACCCCCCAAATATTTGAGAGGTATTAAAGGACAGGAACATGCTTGCATTTTGTATGAAATAATGTGCTTTAAGTCTACTGGATCCCTCTAGAATAATATACCATTTTTCCGTACGAAAGCATAAGCAATTAAATTTAAAGCCTTTCTGGTTTTATGTAAACAATCTGAGCCTTTTGGGATGGAAACAAGGATATCTTATCTTATTACGGAGCGTTAATCCACTTTCTTGCTAAGGGTTATACTCCAGTACACCTGGATCGCGCCTCGAGTTCTCCCCGGATATTCCTCTGAGAATAACGTCGTGACCTCTGCCCAAGGCCGATTCTTATCTTTCCTCAGCTTTAGTAAAAGGCTTCTCTCTTCCGTGGACTATGGCATGCCCCTCCTTGAGCTTCCTCAGGCCTCCTTGTAAATGATCGCATTTTATTGAGTCTTATCCTGAGGACTTGAGCAACTAGTTGCTCGCGCATCTCTATCTTTGTATACTGTTAGTGAACGATCAGACATGCAATACTGTAGAGTACCTTCAAAAAGCCATGAAAGGAATTACAGCCGGTCGTTAAGTAGTAATAACACAAAGTAAGAATGGATGGCAGTAAAGAAATTATTCTTGGATAGTGATGTAGAGTAAGCTTAAGGCTGCTTATGAGTTTATCTATCTAACTATCGCCTTTTCTGCTTAAGGCTTTTAGGCTCTTTACAGACGCGGTGGTTCCCATGGGCATTATTCGCGTAGGATGCGTTGAAGCTGGTGTTTTATTGGGAGAGGCGCAACTGTTGACTATTATGGATGAGAAAGTGGTTACTTATCTAAGTACTGCTATTTTAATCACTAGCCCTTTTACTGGAGTCTTGATAATGACCGGGTGGGCTATAAAGAATGGGTGGAGGGTCAGGATATAAATAAATCACCCTGGGATTAATGAGGCTGTCGGTAATCTCTGGGACAGATAGCGGGAAGTTCACATCCTCCCAAGACCCGTGATCAGCAAGGATTACCGGATTAATAGGAGTGTCATCCTGTATATCTAGAAGCCTGAAGAACTCTTCCAGACTATCTTCTGAGCCAGATACACTTAGGGATGATAGATTAGCCTCCCTAGAATCTTCCTGAACTAGGGACAGCAGCTCAGTTGGGATACCAGTGTTGTCTTAAAGATTATAGTAAGAAATCATGTCCGTATCTTTAAGGTGAGGCGCCAAATCATTTAGGATTTTATCATGTTTCGGGGTCTCTAAATATATATGCGGTTCTGGTGCAATTGTTTCCCATGGTTGGCACTGGGAGCCTGGTGGTGATGGACACGGCCAAATGCCTATGTCAGTAGACATATAAACTTCGGCCGGTGGCCGCGCAGGGAGATGATGCGTGGGAGGTGGCAAGATACTTGGAAAGGAATCATGGCAAGGTCTGGGGCGACGTAGATTTTGGGTTCTTGGAGAGCATGGCTTGGGTGACTTGCGTGGTGGGAATGGCTTTCTGAAAGGGGGAGCCTACGGCTTGAAGTTGTTCATGTGAAATGTGGGGAGTATATTATAGAAAATAGGACCCTTTTAGGCTGTATTGTGGCAGACAGGCACGCGATTGGCAAGAGGGAAGGAGGAGGAATTGAAGGAAAGCTGGAGGGGAGAGGGCAGGCTGTGTGAGAATTGTCTTGAGATGCCACCTCTGCGGGCTCGATCGCCCTCTTTATAACTTGCCCTTGGTATCTCGGACGTCTACCCTTCCGCCTTTCTTATCGGTGGAAGCGCCAAGGCAAATTTCTCTCGCCCTCAGTATCTTGGCTGAGCCTGCTGACGCGTCCATCTTCATCCGCGAGCGTCGCCTGGAGGCTGGGACCCGGTGTCCTGCGCTAATCGTATCTGGGAGCTGCAGCTCCAAGCTTCGCATGTTAAACACGCTGAGATGAAGGAGATGCGGCAATTTTGCCATTGGCTGGTAAGTAAGGAGATACGTAAACAAATTGCTGCTGGTGGAGTTCAAAGACAGCTGTGGAGGGGGGAGGCGCAAGCCGGTTCTGCCAGGCGTCACTCGCACGCCGCAAGCCAGACCTGGTAGCTGGATACTGAGGAGGTTGCCTTCCCATACAGAGATTTGGGAGCCCGGCTGAAGAAGCGGACCAAGGGAATCGAGATGCGAGACTATAGACGAACAGTTAGGCATCCAGGAGTTTTCAAGGAGAAGCCTAGTTCGGACGGCATGCCCGGAAGAATCAGACAGAAGACTCAAAAACGTCGGCGATTAGCTGGCGCACGATGTGTGAACGGCCCCATGACTGTAATAGTCCGCAGCAGCGCAGCATTAAAAGTGAAGTGGATAGCTCGATCTTTAATAAAGTGACAGTAACAAGGCCTTAAGGTCGTAATTGTCCAGATGACCCGTCGGCGACCCTGTAGCTGAAGGGGGCGAAGAGAGGGGATTGGGCGGCGCCATAGCAGAAAAGGGTAATTGATGGGTAACACGGCATCTTGCGAAGGGGGCAGTGCACCGGGCGAGGCAGGATGGGAGAGAGAGAGAAAGTAGAAGAGAAAGTGCGTGGTTGTTTAAGGGAGAGAGGTTAGGCTTATATAGATGCTGTGGATGGGTTGAGGTGGTAGGAGAAGGCTGTAAAAGTAGTGAGAAGACAGCGCGATCCCCGAAGCAGTCAATACTATACTGTAAAAGGAAATGGGATGCCCGACGGCGGCAGGCGGTGGCAGGCGGCAGGCAGACAGTGCAATGGCAGCCGTTTCCAGCGCCCCGCTAACGGTGTCATCGTATACTTAATCTTAGTGAAACATGATGGCCAAATTCAACGGTTGAAGCTAGAAGAGCTGCTCCCTCCAGCTCGTTTATAAGATAAATAATTTGCCACTTTTGGTAATGATTTCAAGACCATAGTATCCAGCGCACGATCCGTGAATAGGTTACGGAGGCAACGTTCTACAAATAATTTGTAATTAGGCAAGAAATTCGTTTAATTGGTTAAAGAGCTAGAATCCATTGTGCTTCATGGATAATGTAAGAGCGGTTTCCCCTACTATGGAGAACCTTCCAAATAGCAAAATTATGGTTGCGAAGAACCATATACCCTATATAGTTGGGACGGCCGGCGGGCACGGACTTCTGATTTGACGTCACGACATTGGCACGAGTTGAGTTTAGACAATATGTTGTGGCTCTGTCACATAACCGACCGGGTGCCACAAGAAAACGCCGACGTTGCACCCTTTTTTGTGGCCTCTTGATTTTACTTAAGTCCAGGCCCTCCTGCGTAACTGAGGATATCCCACACAGTTGAGGAAATCTCATCTTTACCCATGGCCAAAAGAAAAAGCAAAAAACTCCCGTCTTCTCGGCCGACTACAGTTAAGCAAGAAGAAACAACATGTGTTGAACCCCAAGAGACTATTCCCGGTGGTGAACTCCTTGATGCTCTGGTTAGGTATTTCTGCTACTACTTGACCACTGCAAGTTCTTCCTAACTCAGTTTTAGCTTGCGTTCTGAGCCAAAGTACAGCGACTTGACTATTTGGTGCGGTAATGAGTCTTATCCTGTCCATCGGTGTATCGTTTGCACACGGTCCGCATTTTTTGCCAGAGCCTGTGATGGAAACTTTGATGTAAGATTCTTGGGAATTCATGCCCCTAAAAGCTTTTCGTTGATGGATGATGACAGGAAGCTTCCACACGCACGATTACGTTAAACGAGAATCCGGCTCTAGTGAAGCAGATGATTGAATACTTCTATACCTTGGATTATGAGGTAGAGTCAGATGTTTTATCTGACAACTGCATTAGCCACAAAGATACGGTTGCTGAGTCTTCTGAACAGCCAGTCATCTCGGAAAACGCGATTCCGGCTAGCGAAACGGAAATTGAAGGGTCACTAACGAACGTAACCGAGTCTCTTGGCCCGCAGAATCCAGAAGCTCTTTCCTTTCACATATCGATGTATGCACTTGCAGATCGTCTGCTTATAGAGGGTCTGAAAGCTCTTTCCAAGGAAAAAGTTGAACACGATCTAGTCCAGCGGTTGGGTGCGGGCTGCTTCCCCAAAGCAATTACAGAAATATATCGCTCCACTCCCACGCATGAGCGAGGTCTTCGGGACTTGGCCATAAAGACTACTATGAATCACTTGACGGCACTGAGAACTTCGGACGAAACAGCAGCTGTCGCTTTGAAGAACAACCTTTTAGAGTCCCTTCCTCAATATTCATATGACCTCCTCGTCGCTATGATGGATAGGTCTGTGGCTGTCCGGAATCAAAGCATAATGATATGAAGAAACTGGGCTGAGGATACCTGGTTGTAATAGACATATAGCCCAGCGTTTATATATGACTAGCTGAAATTGTATCCAGAAGATAACTTGCAACGCGTGTGGAAGTACACGATATGTTGAACGGATCACCAATATCCCCTGACTTGCGCCTCTAGTTCTATAACAAGTTGGTGCCTCTATTGTGAAGTTGTGCAGACTCTACCTTTAAGGTGGGGCCAGTGAGCGTCTATCGCTCAAAACGACTGCCTAAGATTGACTCCATTGAGTTTATGGCTGAGATGTAAAAGGTACGCAGATTCGTGCGATTAAGTACGAAGTTCATACAGAGCCGTGAGATCATCAATGTAACGTACATGGGCATTACCCTGATAGAGCCCAATCCGGCAAAGATTCATGAATACTTCACTGTCATGAGATCATCAATGTTACACCCACGGGCATTACCCAGTCCAAATCCCGCATGGATCCATGAATATTTTGATACTCATTTGTCCTTGACTGTAATGGTTTCCCTGCTAGTAGATAAAATATACGCCGCCTCAAGTCCCAACCAAGTTCCAGGGTATCGGAATGGAAACGGGCGTCATACTGTAGTTTTCTAGCCTTGTTATGTGTCAGAGCCCGCCAGGCACCCAGAAATCGGGATCTCACAGCGGATCTATGGCCTTGAATAATCCATTACGTAGATACCTCGTCATGATTTGGGCTTCACCCAAATTATCGAAAATATCATATAGAATGGCTGCAAGCGCTCGGAACTACTTCATCGAGGATTAACTGCTAAATGTGACATGTACTCTAGCCTTCTAGCCACTTTATTCCATGGCTGGTGATACCATTCCAAAACTCGCAGTTCTTATCGACGCGGACAATGCGCGTTTCTCTACCATCAATCTGCTCCTCGCTGAAATCGCAAAATACGGCACAGTCCATGCGAAACGAGCGTATGGAGACTGGAGTAGTCCCTGTCTCAAGGGCTGGAAGGATGAACTCCTTCAGCACTCAATTCAGCCAATCCAGCAGTTTGCGTATACTCATGGCAAGAATGCAACCGACTCGGCTATGATCATAGACGCGATGGACCTTCTCTACTCCAACCGCTATGATGGGTTTTGCCTTGTCTCCAGCGACAGTGACTTCACCCGGCTAGCCGCTCGTATACGCGAGTCAGGACTCGTGGTATACGGGCTCGGGGAGCAAAAGACGCCCAAGCCCTTCGTCGCCGCCTGCGATAAATTTATCTACACCGAAAACCTCGTGCATCTTGATGAGCTTGTCCCGCATGCCGATAGCATTATCACGCCTCGGAATTCTTCTCGGAATTCTTTGTCAGCTAAGAAAGCTCAAAATGATGAACACTTAGCAAGTCAGTTACGAACATCGGTAGAAGCAGCTTCCGATGATGATGGATGGGCTAGGCTCTCCGATGTCGGTCAGCTCCTTACCAATAGATATCCAGACTTCGACTCTCGTAGTTACGGGTATCATAAGCTCAGCGATTTGATTACCGCCTCTTCTTTATTTGAAACCAGCCGCCGGTCCCTTCCGAAGAACTCGTCTACAGAGATTTATGTACGTGATAGACGCCGGAAGTCTAAGGGATGTACTGAATAAGTATATTTTACGTAATCTTATTCTTTAGGGCTTCATCTGGTACTTGAGCGATTTGAGCAAACTTTTATGCGGGAGATCTTTGGTGGTGGTCACCTGTCCTGCGTTACAAGTTGCTTTGGGCCGCAGCATTGTGATAAGAGTCTAATGCCGGACACGCTATTATTATGCCTGAACAAACTGTATCTTCAGCCAGAAATAAGTCGCTAAATACAGCTGACAAATGTATAGACAATGGCGAGAGCCATTGCGGGGCCTTGGCACATCAGTCGCTGAGCAAATGCCCCACCACTGCGGGAGGTGGGTACCGCAGTCACTCCGCAATGAGACGCAAGGTAATGAATGGCCTATGCGGTGGACCTCATATGAAAATCAGCCGCAGCGCCTAAAATAAGTCAGACGTCAGAGCAAACAATCTATGATATGTTCTAGAGGCGCAGCTCAGATTCATAGATTCAATTTACGGCCCGGGGTTGTCAGCTTGGCTCGGTGTGTCACTGTAGGAATCTAAATATTTATTTACAGTACCATGATCCCCATCATCAGACAGAAGCCTTAGAACACGCCGTTCAATAGAGTAGGAACTAATCAGACCTATACAGTATATTTTAAGACCAAGTCTCTATTTTACGAATCGAAACTATGGTTTGAGTAGGCGCGGATAGCTTTGTCAGGGCAATGTTCCCTTTATGCCTAGAGGAAGTGATATATTTAGGCGTCCCATCAATCCGTCGTGTGGGACCGCTGCGAAGGGCTTACAGAGCGGGTCGAGACCGCTCCCGAGGTAAATGGACTCTCCATCCAATCCGCATTGACGATACGAATTCCCGCAATAACTGGTGAAGATATCTTTTCATTTTGGAGCGTCTGCGCAATGAAGGCATGGTGGCTCCCAACCTGAGTCAATAGAATTGCTGTGTGTGCTGTGTCCCCGATGGACCTAGGAGCAATCGCATTCAACCGATCCACCAGCATCCCAATCCGAGTAACAAATTCGAGCGCAGTCGTGCAGTTATCACCCGTGGTTTCTTTGAGTTGGGCGAATATTTCACAATAAGCCGCGAGCTCTCCTCGATCGTAGCGCTCCTTGAGTTGATTCCACAGTTCCCGGGACGACCCCCGCTCAGCCATCTGATCCTTGACTCTAAGGGTTAGACGATTGCGTATGGTACGGTACGCGAATGCTTCTCCTCGTGTCCATTCCTGGAAACGTTCATAGGCTTTCACTTGAATCTCTAGGATTGGAACTGCTTGGAATCTCGATCCGCCTGTCCAGCCCGCTACATCATCCATTGTAGGTTTGGCGTTTTTAAATAATGATCTCGGTTCCTCCGTTTCCCCGGACACGATGTCCCAGACCTGCTTCTCTTTCAGATATGAAATCATGCGTCGTTTCCAGATAGTGTAGTTGCTGGACCCAGCCAGTGGCTCGATGGCCACGACTGTGTTCTCTGCCGGAGGGCTCGAGGATTCTTGAAATGATGATTGCATGGTCCACGATATGAGAGGCAATATGAGCGAAGTAAGACGAAGAGAGCTGAGTCACCTGCCCAAATATTCCTCCTGCAGTTAACTTCGCCTCCCGGAGGAGGATTAGCGAGTGTTTTAAATGCGGCAGGGCGATGACAATGCTCTGTGCCCGCAGCCAGCCGCCTGCAGGACAGAAACAGTATTCTGACTTTCACCAATAGATCGATGGTTTCGCTCTTAGACAGCCATCGTTCCTGGGACTCTCAAGCAATTCCTCAAGTCATGAGCGGCTCAGCCCATAGGTCCCCTCCTAGAGTGGACCGCCACTGCGGGGTGTCGCTGGCTCCCGTTGGGACAACTGCACCTATCAAGGCTCGCTGCGGACCTCGTCGCCGAACAGCTATCCGCAGGCGTGAAACTTCGGTACTAGGCTTCCATTTGATTGCACATCTCGCGATGTATTCTAATTATGTAAATTTTTCATCAGTCAGAATAACAGTCGATTAGTCCAGTGACTCCAGTGCATGAAGCGAGCCACTGGCTGCGAGAGGCACAAACCAAAACCACTGATCATGGAATGTTCCAGATCTTATCGCTCAAATTATGTAAACATTCTGCGGCCAAGATGAGCCAACACTTCCAAGCTTCTCATCTAACTTTCCAGGCAAACAAGCCTTGGAGCAATGAAAATATTATAAAACAATCAGGAGCTCAAGCGATTCCAAAACATATACCTTACCCTTTCGCTGTCTGCATACTACGGGTGGCTGGGAGACGATTGAGGACTGGCTCCAACTACGGCTTAGCATCAGGAGCTGTCCAGTAACCTCCACCTCATAACTGGGTTGAGACTCCATAGAGAAGACACGGGATTCAGAGTAGTTCCTTTTATTCCCGAACCAATGTTAACAACACACGTAGAAAAGAACGCCAGAAATCTGAAACATAATAACAAAAATTACTTTTAAGGTCATTTCATTTGCCGCCTGTAGATACGGATTCGCCTCCCGGGTTCGACGATAAAGACTCATGCTGGGGAATGATATCCTCTAGTGTCTCGTGGATGGGAGGCGGGTAGCACTTCGCCTAGGATTGTAAGATAGTAAGGATCACAATTTGACCAAGCCTACCATACCAAGTTGGACACTGCATCGATCCATGGGTCCTGCGAGGATGAATCAAAAATATATATCTGCCCGGTTTTCTGGACCCGAATAGCCACAACGATATCGGATTCGCACTCAAGGTTGAACTCTGCTGCTTTTTTGAAAAGACATCTCTTACGTCTATACCGCTGTTGCGCTTTTGCTCGAGCACTCTCCGAGTGACGCTTCTTTAATGACGAAAATTCCCTGGACATAACGACGTTCCTTTTCAAAAGAATATCTTTGAAGATTACAGGAATTGAGATATTGAGACTTATTAAATATCTTGGTGCTGGGCCCTGCGGATCGCTGCGGAGGTATTGAGTAGGACCGTCTCTCCCCAACCGCAGTCAGTGCCCTTCTTCAGGGAGTTGCACCGCAGTAAGAAGGCTGTCACTGGCTATAAAAGCACTCCGCGTCTTGTGTGGCGTTCGACTTAGCCATTTCTCTTTGTTCCTCTTCCCCTTTGAATACTATTCTCCTTCCAAACAAATATGGATGTGTTAGCCATTTATGCCATTTCCGCTGGCGGTATTTTTGTTGGTCTATACTTGACCCGGACCCTCCCTATACTCGCCAACTGGTCCAACTTTTTTTCTGTTCTACTTTCTCGACATTTGACCCTCCCTTTTCTCGTCCACAGACACCAGCTTTTGGGACCCTGGACAAGAGCCAGTGTTTTTCTCCACTTGCTTTATGCTGCAACCAATGTATTCCTTGTCTTTTTTAGAATGGAGTCCTGGGCTGGAGCTGGCCGCCGAGCAGGGAAACTAATCCTCATTAATCTAATTTTCCCTTTATCAACCATCCACCTCAGCTATTTAGCTGACCTTCTGGGCATCACGTGGCACACATGCCGTAAAATACACCGTGCTACTGGCTGGATGGCCGCTACTCTGCTGTCATTTCATATTATTGTGGTGATCCAGGCCCGAGGGTTTGGCTTCCCGCTCCGTGAAACCCAAAATCTTTTTACCGTAATTGTATGTCTCTCCAGTTGGTCTTTCTGCTTCAACTAATATCGGACAGGGTGCTATCTCACTGGGAGCCCTTGCTCTGCTTTCCTTTCCCTGGTTTCGTCAATGGTCCTATGAGGTCTTCCTCCGAGTACATCAGATTCTCGCGGCGCTCTTTGTCTACGGCACCTGGCAACATCTTCAATCCCGGACTGCTTCTGCAAAAATATATCTTTTTGTTGCATTGGGAGTATTTGGGCTGACCCTATTCTTACAGCTAAGTACACTTCTGTATCGAAACGGGCTGTTTGCCGGTCGCGGTTCTCCCAGGGCCATCGTATCATTTAGCACGAGAGAATATGAGGAGAGGGGAGCTGTTGTCGTAATTGTCACAGCTATGCATGTTCGCGTCATCATGCCTCGACCTTTGAAGCTGGAGGCTGGGCAGTATATCAACATCTGGATTCCGTCAGTCAGTCTACTCTCATGGACACAGACGCACCCTTTCACGGTTACATCGTGGGCAAAGGGCAGACAGAGTACTGTGGAGCTTTTCCTGCAACCACGCCATGGCCTAACCGCTAGTCTTGCCCGCTATGAGGAGGCAGCGGCAAAAAGCTCAGTTTCTTTCCTTGCCCTATTCACCGGCCCTCATGGAAAAAGTGAAGCTGTTGGCCACTATGAAAGTGTGCTAGTAGTTGCTAGTGGATTTGGAATCGCAGCGGCGATTTCATACCTGAAAAAAATGATCTATGGTTACAATACTTGCACCTCCCACGTTCGCCGGCTACATTTAGTCTGGCAGGTGGAGGCGGCTGACGAGATGACCGCAGCCCAGACGCTGATAAATAACCTGTTAGAGGACGATATCGTAGATGATGGCTATGTATGTGCTGAATGTTGATGCAGAGACTTCATAAGAGGTCGAGACTGACAATAGACCTAGATACTGCATGTCTCTATTTACATTAGGAGCGGCCTGGGACAGAATAAATTCCCACTGGGTCAACATAAACGAGTCTTTCTTTACCAGGGAGTGCCAGATTTTGAAGAAATCATCCCACTTGAGGCATCTGGAAGCCTAATTAAGAGGCTCCCCAATGTCCGATATTCAAGAGGGCAGACATTGGTGATGGGTAAGGTTTGTCCAATCACAAGTTGGATCACGTGCTGAAAGTCCCGTCTAGTCTCCGCAGCCGACGAAATTCGAGACCACATACGAAAGATAATACAAGGACATCTACATCAGGGTGTAAAGCTGTCAGAACTGGAGTACCAGCCCAACACTGATTAAGAGCATTGTCGAATGTGGAAGGATGCTGAGTTGGATCTGGATCGCTCAGCGGCGCTTACGATGCGATGGACTAATGGTGTTATCAGCGCCTCCGTAACCAAAACAAATAAAATACTAGAAGACGGGTTGGGTCTGGGGGTTCATCATTAATTCTCGTAGAAGTAACATGGGTATTTTGCTGGAAGAAGGGCAAACAATGATGAAACTGGACTTAACTTTTGTAGGCTGATCTGCAGGAACCGAACAGGCCAGCAGGTGGGTGGGGTTGACGCAAGTCATTGAATTCTGGCGCAGGGGCCACGATTTTGCAGTGTTTTAAAACCATGGCCGCCGATTCTGCCTCAAGAAAGGAACTCCTTTGTTCACTTTTGACCATTTTGACCACACTCACCACCTCTCTTTTCTGACGCTGATTTCGGCTCCCTCCTCCCCTATAAAAGCTGGCTAGTTTCTCCCCCCTTCCAAGATGCCTCCACTCTCCCCAATCTTCCCATCTCGCTTTCCCGTGCCCCCCCCTTTTCCCTTCATTGCCGACCGGATCTTTTTTCCCTGAACAACCTTAGCAATCCTCTCCCTTTACCTTGCTCTATTCCGTCGTTTTTATTTTCGATCGTTATCGTGGGCTGGTCCTACTAAAATGGTCTTTCTTGCGGTCGGTGTCCAGGTAAGTGTCACTTGAACCCTCTTTTCTTCATCCGCTTATTTTTCGTGAAGCAGCCCGATCGGAAAGCCGAATCCAGTTTGGATCACGCAGTGTATTTCGGCGTGGGTATAATCTATTTAACTTCATTTCCGGTTGATTCTCATTCTAGCCTAGTTGCTACATAGTATTGGCAAGAAGTTCCGGCAAATTGGACGATTGAATGTTTTCCAAAGGAACGATCTGCTATGGCGGGCTGAGGCTGGAGGAGCTATTCGATGGTATAGTTTCTGGACTGAGGGAGCTAGCGGCCCGTCAATACCCTGGACTGGTTGTGTCAACGAATATTGGGTCTCAGTCGGCCTTGTGGTACGCTCATCTTTCCTAGGTTTCTACTGTGTCTCATTTCATGCTACAGGAGCCCGACCCAGGTGTGAGTGCGGTTGTGTTGGATCGGGATGTTTTCTGCCAGGTAAGTTGGCCAAAGTTGAGATGCTCGTGCACTCAGATGATCCTTACAATGTACTAGTTGGTCGAAGACTTCAGCATTGATTTGGAGAAGTTGAGAAAACTGGAGAGGTATCGGGTGGCCGATATTTTTAGAAGGCTCACAGCTCTTGAGTATGTGAGCAACTTTGTAGTGGAAAAAGAGGTCATTGAGCATGATTTTCCGGGTAACCGCTGTTCTGTCCTACGCTCGTGAAGTTTCTCTAACCATGGATCTGGACCATAGGGTACTCCAATACGGAAGCCGTACCGCTCCTTCTTCCCTCAGTTCCTTTGCTGTCGACTGGCGATCTCCAAACCACATCTGAGAAACATCCCAGGCGAACCGCGACCGAGCGATCTTTAGATTTGGAAAACTACGCAGGCAAGGAAGTGGATATCCTTTTGGACGCCTTCCCCGCCACCCCATCCGCGGACGATGTGGATACACTGCCTGAACTTAATGGACACGCTTCCCCTTCTGACTCTTATGTTAACTCTCCCTCAGAAGATGGGCCACCCACTCCCCCAGATCCGAGCGTTTCAGCACGCTATGTAGCCACACCTGCGCCGACCAGAGACTATCTAATCAAAACCCAAACCGCGCCGATCGCAAATGATTTTAGTGCAATAGCCTCTCAGTTGTTGCAGCTGTGTAGATTTAACAAACAGAGAATTTCACTAAGCGAAAAAAAGATCCGACAAGTCCTCGAGATACACAACTGTTTTGTTAACTACGATATTCTTGGAAGCCTATATCCAATTTTAGATCCATGGTTAGCTAATATACAGGACGGCCTGCCCGGACTTGGACTTCCTCCTGTATGGAAAGGTATACAAGGAGCGGTGAATTACCTTCGAGTGCTCGATACAAACAAGTTTCCTCATCCTCTCGCGGCACGGTTTGCACTCATCTTCTTCAGCCTCAATTACTATGAGCTTTGTAAGAACCCGGCAAAATACTGCCCTCTCTCCGAAGGTAGGCCGGACGCGACTTCTGTTCTTGATTGCATTCTCGCTGCCTATCCAGACCATCCCCGCATATCAGATAACCCGCAAAGCCGCCGTAATAAAATAACTGGCTTTTATGCTAAACGGGGAAATTGGTGGTGGGTGGTTGGAGGGACATTAGGCGTGGGCAGCTGGTTTGTTCCGGACAACCTAATAAAAGCCATGTGTGTTACCTGATAGGCTTACTGGGGCCGACTAATTGAGATCTCTAGGTGTAGCAAATCATTCAATTTAGGGTTAGGGTTAGGGTTAGGGTTAGGGTTAGGGTTAGGGTTAGGGTTAGGGTTAGGGTTAGGGTTAGGGTTAG
>JAMAAV010000049.1:0-41485 GCA_023625155.1 Aspergillus sp. B3601
TCAGGAAGTGGGAGACTCTACATGTACATACACGGATATACATAGTTGTCGTAGCCTGCATATCGCTTAGCGAGGGGTCAGGGTAAATGAGATCATCATCATCATCATCATCATCATCATCACTGTATGTTAAGTGGAATATCAGAACGCGCCCCGTGCCTTATATGAGGCACCTGTGGTGGTGCCGAGGCCTGGTTCTATCTTGGACTGGTTCCTGTTCTTGCTATATCACTAGTCGGTAGATTCACGCTGGCACGCATGAACTCTCTTCCGCAGAGAACTGTCTGCTGCGCTGGAAAACATCATCAGTCAATGCAAACGCAGCAGCAAGGTGCCCGGACAATTCTAAGGGCCTGAAACGTCCCGTCGACCGCAATAGGATAGATCTTTCACCATAGAGCACAAGTAAGACCACAAAAATTACACATGCCAGAGGCGACACTGACCACCCAATGTTGTCCCAGAGAAACCCATTGGTCCTTCCATCCCCGCACCAAAACCCTCGTGTGGCACATAGTCTCCAGTCTCGCTGGCCGTCAGAGACAAGTCAGTTAAGATCAACTCAGGCTAGGCAAAGGAAACAAACAGGGCATGACTTCTACCGGACTACATAGGCTTATATAACGGGTCTAATGGATATGGCTGATGTACTTTTATACCATCTTGAGGATCAGGGATGTGATCTCTCTAAAGCTTCTTAGTATTGGAATCCCAGGTGTACATATATTGCAATACGCAGACATTCCTCCCTGAAATTTCACAGACGTCACTTCTCGAAAAACTCGTCCCACTGTGACCGTGCGCGGCGTTCTCGGGCGATCAAGGCATGTATGTTGTTGTGAAGGTCATCTGCAATTGTAGATACGGATTCTGGTTTCTTAAATGTATTGGAGTGGTAGAGATCCAGTAACTCGTTTGATGTCTCGAGGATGAGATCCTGACTTTTCTTCAGAAGCGTGTAGCATGTATAATAGTACATATGTGTTTTGGCCTTGCTGGCGGCCTATCTGACGGATAATCTTGATAGTCTCTTCCATTTTGTATGTAGTGAGGAGCGACCCGAAGAAATGATGAAGTAGAATTCTAGGCTCTATGCTGGTCGACCTCCAATCGTGCATTTAACCCTAAGGATATAATGTATATCACCGCAGTTGCACCGACCATATCGTTCCGGCTTTTGCCCTCAACTCCCGCGCCATGCTGGAGAAAGTGCGGACGGGATATTTATGTTGCCGTGGTTAAATCGCGGATTAGGTCTCAATCTCAAATTCCACACAAGGTAATGGGCTTGCTCACTAAGATGACGTGAGAGCTGGGCTTCCCGTTGATTTTGGACGGCCATCTCAATTTGAACTGCACGACATTGCACCGGCAACGAGGGTTATGACATAGGGTTTTCGACTCCGACGAAGGATTGTAAATAAATGTTAATGTGTTGCTCCCGACTCTTGCTTCCATCCTGTTTCCTACAGCCCTGTCTGCTGCGACTGTGCTGTGATTACTCGCAAAATAGATACTGCTGTAGGTATTTGCCTTAGTCTGCAGGTGACTTGCTAACTATGACTAGGACGCCCTCTGTGTAATCTATGAGCTTAGCGTGCGGGTTCTGCGCGCGCACTGGGAGCAGCAAAGGCACATCGATGAGCATCGAAACCTCCAAGAGGCGTTGCAGCAAACTACCTCGGACCTGGAAGAGATGGTTAACTTGGCTGGTCTTCTCTACGAGACTAATCAGCAGATGGAAACAGTGATTGACTATCTGTTGAAGGAGCGGGGGACAGTCTCAACTGGGGAATCTGATTTCTTTGAGATTGTGCTGAACTATGTGCTCAACCAGGTTAAGAGTACTGAAGGAGATTGAACGGGTGAAACTAAGCCTCTAACCCTAGTAGGGGATGTTACTATGGCCAATAATCCTGCGTTAACAGGGGATTCGCCCGGGGTTATAGGAGAGCAGCTGTGGAGCAAGCCTGGTCAAGGGCAGTTATTCTCTGTGACCGGGCACCGATAGAAGGGGGCTCGGATTGACCTGTTGTTAGTGAGCTGTTGTTAGTGGGCTGTTTTAATCGTCTTCCTGGTCCTTATGGGTTCCTTCCTGCTTCCCGATTGATGCTCTAATGCCTATCGTGAGTCACTGCCAGTAGATGTAGATGTCCAATTCTGTCTAAGATGTCAGCCCTACTACGTACTATATGTACCTATGTTGTTCTCCCCAGCAGAGATTTTGCCTTTGTTCGCCTGAGCAACCACGTTTTGTCTGCCTTAATCACAGTGTCCTGCATTGATTCATCATCAATATGTCGTCCATTAGCTACCTCCGGCGCTCAGAAAGCAGCTACAACCCGTCCGAAAGCAGCGGCGACCGCGACTTTGTGGTGTCTGATGGGATATTGTCGCGACGTTCATTCAGTGACTACTCAGTCGAGGACGGTATAAGCAACAATGCTGATGAGATATCTATAGAAAGTGTAAATATTTGCTCAGTTCCTTAAGGGATACCTAAACTAAACCGCGCTGACCTTAGCCAGCCTCATCTCCACTGCTTAAGGCTGATCAAAGTCTTGGCGAAGGGATTGGCCAATCGCAACGGATGAGCTGCAATCTAATACCTGGTCCTATGGTGTTCCTGGGAAGATGCAGATAGAATTGCTGGTCCTATTAAGTGAGGTGTGCCTATGAGTTAGTCTGGTGGGTGGTCTTCTGATGCATAGTCTGCAGTATTGTTCTTTCCGGCATCCCCTTACTCTTTTCTGTTAACAGAATAATAACTAGATATACATCCAGCCTCTTAAGAAGAAAAGGAAATTAAAGCTGGAAGACTAACAGAATATCTGTAGTGTAGCTGGACTGCTTGTTAGCAGTATCGGAAGCCCAAGTAATATTATAGCTGTTATTTCTTGCGCCGCGGCGCTGGTTCCATAAACTGCACCCGCTGTTTAGTTATTATTATGTAGTAGCAGGACTGCTGCCGTGGCTAGTGGTTATCCTGGTAGTCTAGTTACCTAAATATAGCCTCCGCCTGTTGATCATGCAGTAACTGTTATATGGTCTTCGGAAAGCTGTTAATTAGATACTGCTGTGCCGGGCTGGCGAGCGCGATTGTGACTTCTTTGTCCAGGCTTGGTACTGATAGCATTACTGGTTTGCGGTAATAGCCGCAGAGCGGACACCCATTGTTATCATCTACTCGACCTAGTGGGTGACCCCGGCCACTTTGGAGGCGCGCCCCGGGAAATTTAACCAGTACCTGATCCATGATTTGTCAGAACTGTGTCTGTGTATATAGGATTGACCTATGCAGGTGATACTAACTATCAGCCTGTAATAGGGGAGCATCTAGCTTGAAGAAGAAGCACGTGGCCAGCACCGCTCGCACGAGCTTATCGGGTATGGTGAAGGGAAGGGCCGGTAGCTTCTCTAGCTTGCCTATGTCATCCAGCCGCGGGAGATCCCTGTCCAGGGCATGGTTAAGGTGGATGGTGTTTGATCGCAGGGAGGATGGAACGTGCACCCGCCCCTCGCGGTAGGCCTCTATGCCATCCATACATGGCGACGAATTATATGCACGCCAGAGCCGCGCGGGCCCCCAGCCAGCAGGAAACTATCGGCCTGGTGGATCACCCGTGCCTATGCCCTCCGCTCCGGGGGTATACCCAGTTCTGATACTGACAAGCAGATCATGCGTGCGCCGCGAGGGCCAGATCATCCGGCACTTCTCCTGAGCAATATCTATGGGATTGTTGGCTCGGATACCACTATCCTGCAGGGTGCCCTAAGTTGGGAGGTCCCTGGGCCGAAAAAAGCTATTTCAGTCAGACTATCGATCCCTGGGTCATCAGGAATATATACCATGGTGCAGTAATACTACTGCTAATGCTATACTCAGTCAGTCTATGATCTAAACTGCTGGTGTGAAACGTTGGGAACGAGGAAAACTTATATGTCCTGTAACCAGTGATTTTGTGTCTTGCGGTCCACCTCCACTACCTTGTACAGCAGCTTCTCTAATCTGGACCCTACACTGCAATAATTCAGAAAGAGGATGGGCTTGCCATCGGATGTTCGGCTCGCCACAACACTGATATAAGTCCCTGTCAGTACCAAGGCCGGGATACTGAAGAGTCGCAGCATGGGGGGCAACAGCTCGTTAAGGGTGCGGTCCAGGCTGTTGGTGTTATAGTATCTATCTTTCATGATGCCTACAACGGGCGCCAGCCATGACCAGATTCTTGAGGCTGGCCTGCAAGGCTGGAAGACTTTTCGCGCAAATTCCTGGAACTTGCAATATCCCTCTTCGACGGACATCCCGTTATACACGAGGTCAGCGGTGATGAAGGCACCTGCAGCTCGTCAGCAAAGCGGGTTCCCACCGGAAGGGGCCCTGGAAGCAGAGCAGGGAGTGGGACGACTTTAAACCATTGTTAATCGCACATACCCACGCTGGTACTGATGATATAGTCGGCGATCTGAGCGATAGTCATGGTGCCCTCCAATCATCTTTCCAGTGCCTGTAACAAGCCCAGAGTCACCAGGCCGCGGATCCTGCCCCCATCAAGGGCCATGATGACGGCACCTTTTGTCGGGGGAAGCTGACGCACGGTGAGATCGCAGGGCTCTTGGCACCAGGGACACCTGCTGAGATCTACATGGTACTCGGCGCTCCGGCTGGGGCTGCTGAAAATTATCACGCAGGTGTTATATATTGCATGCTGACACGGCAGCATGTGCTTAATTTATCAGGAGAGGTAGATACTGCAGATGGTTGGCAGATAGATCCCTGGCTACTGGGTCCCAACCGTGGTGAGTACTTCCCTGTGGATGGCCACTGATGAGTGTCGCGGCCTGAGTTGCTCTATAAACTGCGCCAAATACTTGTGGACCGCATCATAATGCCGATCCGGGTGAGGGTCTTGGTGGATTGCCCACGCTGCCCTGGAGTGCTCTTGATATAGGCTATTATAAACGTCGTCCGCCCGGAATCCTATCTGTATCAGCATGTACCTTGCTCTCTTGCGATGACCGGGAGGGGCCCGGGGCGGGGGCGGAGGGGTGCAAAGGGGTGCAAAGGGGGCCAAAAGGGGGAAAGTTCATAGGGAGGGAGAAGGAAAGGTGGGGGAAGGGGGCGGCTCACTGTGCATGCCAGGAGGATAAGCATCTATCAGTAACGCGGATGTAACGATGATGTGGATGTCATGTGGTGGATAGCTGGCTCGTGACACGTGAGCGAGAAATTCTGCATGCCGGTGACCCAGTGATGGGTTGACGGGCAGCTTCTCCCGTGCGATCTGAAGGCAATCGATGCGGGCCTGGGGAGTTTCTAGCTGGCCCCCACGAAGGGTCTAATTCTAGAGATAATTCAAGTGCCGGGCAGAGAAGAGTACACCCTGCTGCATCCGCTGGTCTTAGCTGATCTGGATCTGATCTAGCAGGGTATGTTGCAGCGGCTTAAATGCCGCATGAGGAGACAGGTTATGGTGATTTCGAAGATCCAGGATGGAGATTGTTGGATCCGGGGTGTCAGGATTGGGGAAGCTAGACAACAGCCCCGGCTATGGATCCGTGTGATGTTTGGCACTGGGATTGGTCAGGACCATGATGATGCGTATGCTGGTTGATGTGGGATGATGCCTAGCGTGTATCTTGGTGGGTGATTGATCTAACAGGTCATGCGCCGCTTGGATCTCGGCCGAGCTTCCATGAATAGACATAGCACACTTGTCTAAGGGAACAAGGCCTGTCGCTATACATGACACTTCAGGTCCATGGCCAAGCCACCAATTATTGGGGGCAGGGGATAGTGTTCATAATGGTCTACTGATGCCCGCCGGCTGTCGGCATGGTTTGTGGTTGAGTCATGAAACCTGCTCTCCGCAAACTATATTGGATGCTTGGTGCTGGTGGTGGTGGTGCTAAGATGGAGGTGAGCCAGACCCGCTGGCCCTCGACAGGTGATGTTGTTCTGGGGGAACAGCAAGCGGAGCGCCCGCACATAATTGCCATTGCCTAGGAAATAAACAAGTGACAGGTACTGTGTGGTTGGATGGCTCATGTCCTGCATGATCTGATCCATCCGCCTGGTGTTGACCAGCGCCCAGCCGGTTGAGTCGTGGACTAGGTCCAGCCACGCTGCCATGTTGACTGGTGAAGATGACCATAGTGTATTGATACATGCGTTCTGGCTGGAATTTATACGGTAGATATGACAGGGTTCTCCTCCAAGAGTATGTTGGGTGCTTCTTGACCTGTAACCGTGACTCCGAGTGCCTTATACCATCCTTTAAATGAGGTGAATGTTCCTGCCGCGAAGCGGAATCGCACCCGCTCCAAATGACATGCTCAGGCATGTCTTTTGCGAGGGATTGGGCACCACGAACATGTCCTCCATCTGGCCCATCAAGAAGCGGCCTTGCCCGGGCTTTCTGGCCATGCAACTCCGGAGTGTTGGTGAGATTATTGAGACCATATGTCTCGATAGTTTGGCGACGATCTTCCCGTGGCTTCTACTTAAAAGCAATGCTTGCCTCTGTCTGGTCTCTGGGGACACCTAGCATTCCTTGGCTTTGCATTCCGAGTTACTAACATGGAGTCTATACTATCCTTCTGTTGAGATGGCGTGATCCTCGCTTGTCTCTATCTCTTCGGCGTCTCCTACTTTGCCCTCTTCCTGACGTCCTTCCTCCTCTTTTGATTCCCGGCACAAGCTGCTGCTATCGGTGGTACTCAGGGGGTCATTTTCTACTGTGGAGGGGCGATCTTGTGGTCTTTATGCAGCCTAGTCTATTGGCTAATCTGGATCATCCACGGGAACGACGCCAGATCGCGGCAGAAGCTTGAATTTGTCAGCACCGTCCTTCTGATATATACGTTGGCCATCCCGGTTGTGGTACTACAAACCGCCATTAATATCTATTCCCGCTCGGTATGCCTACTGTGGCTGACCATTGCGATGGCCCAAGGGGTGGCAGAGATCATCAGCGTGGATGGTCTCGACAGTGCTAGAGCTTTTCGGCGTTGCTGTCTTTGGCTCGGGTTGCTGGCTTTGATGCCGGCAACATATGTTTTGTTGCATCCTGCTGCTGGCTTGTTCTTGTTGGCCTTCGGGCTCGTACGACTCGCTGTTTTGAACCTGCTCGGCGCTCTGTTGCATCTGGCTGGCCTTCCGGAACGCTGCAGGTTAGTGGGTAGTTGGAGGCCCAGTCTCTACCTGATGTATCTGATGGTTGTCATGAATAATGTGCTGTATGCCCAGGATGTCGTGGATGTGCTCTAAAACCAATAGCCGCAGGTGGACATGGACAGGAAGGTTCTTGTTCGGGTGTAAATGGTGAGCGGTGGGTGGCTGGTGACAGTGTATTTAGTCTCCGCTTATATTAGCTGGCGGTCTTCACATCCTGTTATATATAAACAACTTCTATCACGTGGCTAAAGCTCCTCGGGTTTTTTTTCCGCCATTGTTCGCGCCACAGTCAGCGATATCGAGCCCACTCTGTAATTCAGGAGGCAAGGGTCCCACGCCCAGAAAGATTACCGAAGCCGCCGCGTAAAATAATGCAAAATATACTGTGACACTCCATTGTATCTAACCGGTCATTCTCTCGCTGGGTGAGGGTTGTGTAGCGGCGAAATTCCCCGAGTTGACCAGGATTGGACCATACCCGGGGTTCGGGCCGAAGCGGAAGGAAGAAGAAATCTTGGCTATTAAGCTAGACTTCTGTGGGTCACCGGTCATGGCTATTGGTTCGAAGCATGGTATCAACTTCTTATAGCATGACCGCTTGCATGGTGAAAAGGTCCAACGAACAACTTCGCCTTTCCAAGACAGATCCATATATACCTCTATCAGGACATTTTCGACTGGTCCACCGTGTGCCAGACTAGCGTCCCTAGGGAGAATGCCTTGAACCAGCGAGAGTCTCGGGCAATATTTGATATCTGGGGTCTGGTGCTCTCACGGGCGGTTTGTGTCCAACAACTAGACTATGCCATCTAGACGCCATCTAGACGGGAGAATGAATAGAATGGACTGCCGGGCAGACTTGATACTATGGCATGTGGCCTGGTTATCTACATGGGTTCGGACTATTGTACACCCCAGATAATGCAAACTTTAAGGTGTATAGTAGTCAGGCCGTCTTGTTTGCCTACAGGACTGGCGGAGGTCTTGTGCCAAAGCTTCTTCTGAGGTGATCTCCGCTCGAGCGGTGCGGCCACCGCCAGCACTTTTAACTCGGTCCTCTGCCTTGCTTATTGTCTTGGTGGTGGAGTAGGAAGCATTGAACCTTATGACGCCGCGGCTGTAAATGCGTCAGTACGGGCAATCGTGGGTATATAAGAGGATGATAGGAACAGCCTGGGATACTTACTAATTTAGATAGTTAAAGTTGATCTGTGTTGACTGTTGTTTGAGCTAATCCCCTATACAGACCAAGTACACGCTCTATCTGTATTGCTTATACTTTAAATGGATAATGTTGTCTGCTGAGTTGTTATGATAGATCAGGCACTCTAAGCTGCTGCTGTCATCACCCTGCCTGAGTGAGTGGAGGATCACTGGCGTGCTGGTGTTGTCTGTATTGGCGGTCCTGAACTCGATGCGAGCGGGGGAAGACAGCGAGATCTCGAATTGAACTGATCTTTGCTGCAGCTGCTCCATACGGACGGACCGATGCTCAGCCGCAGCGGGTTTAATATCTATAGGGGTCACTGATGTTGAACTTACACCCCCTAGGTCTAATTCTGGGTATAGCAGGGAGTTAATCTGCCGACTCTCCGTGTGTGGATTCCGGGTATGCTGGCCGACGACACGTGAAGCGCGAGCGCTCTTATACTAGTGCTTTGTAAGTGGCCGTACTTGTTTATCCTCCTTGTGCCGGTGGTTCTGTTTGTATAGCAGCAGTCTGGTAATCTTGCGTAGTAACTTGAAAAGGCTGTTATCTGCTGGTTGCTGTAGTGCCAGAAGCTCCAGGTGGTGAGCAGTATTGGTGCGTGATTGCTTTGAGATGCGGCTTTTGCAGTTTGTGTTGGCCTGAGTCTTCCTATAACAAGTAGTCAGGCAACGTGGGTCGCTTATCCCGCATACCCGGATTAGATTCCATGCTTCTCTATCCATTGCGAAGGCACTCTATTGAGGTACAGTGGACTAAAGCGGAGGATATGTCCTATAGCATAGATTAGTATCCCGATGCAAACGATATTTAGGTCAGGATGGAGGTGGCCACTGGTTATGGGATGGGGCCCAATGTACCGTATGAGTGAATAGCAGTCTGTGCTGCTGCTTTTAGATGCGGTGAAACTCGTGGGCATTGGTGTCTTAGTAGGTGAGATGAACGAAATATATAACGTGAGCAGGCTACAGTGATGAATAGTCGGGGGGGTGGGCCACCACCTCCACGGACCATGATACGTGGATCATAGGAGCGAGCAGGTTCCTAGGAATATGGCGATTGCTCTTAGGATCTGCATAGAGGGTCCTAAGGGGGTGTGCGTTCCTACGAGAGGCAGAGGGGTTCTCAAGTCAACACACTTCTTGCGCCGGTTCCCTGACACCTGCCCTGGATAACCTCCGTACTGTAATAATGGATTGGATATAAATGAGACATTTCCCCTGCTGCTGCATCCTCCGGTCAAACATCGTCTCTGCGACTGACTACTTGAGCTTCCCATCATGTCTCTCTTGTGTATCTCTCCCCCCTGGGCCAACCCGTTGCACCATGAAAGGTGTATTGCGTCCTCGCCTCACGGAGATGTATGTCCGGAGTCGATTGACTTCACCATCCGGGACTTCGCACATCGGGAGCTGGCCTTGTCGGAACAGGAGTCAAGGCCGGAAGCCCGGGCGACAAACCTTAGGAACGCAGCCAGATTGATGATATGCGACAATCACAAAAACCGGTCGCAAGAGGCTCGCAGAATCGGTCGTCTGTGGGAAGAGCAAGCAGCACAGCAATCCAACCCTATCATACATTCCCTCGCCAGCACAGAAATCCCCACATACATGCAGTCTCCACAATCGCAGGCATCTTTCAAAGGTGGAATTATGCGCCAGTCAATAGGCATCTAAATCTCAATGATGTTGCTATTGTATCTGGTTCGAAGGCTAAATGCATAAGCGGTTCACCTCCGCGACCAGCCCTTCACTGTGGAGCCTTAACGTTGCGCCGAGCAAGAGACTCCAGATCTATAGGTTGTCGGTGTTCTACCATCTCCATCGCATGGACTCATGGGTGCTAAGAGGTTGGGCGCATGATCACCGCGAGGCCTGACCTTCCTGGGGCTCTTTCACACGGGGATCATGACGATGCGATGTTGTTCCGATTTCATGAGCCCGGTTCAAATTTGGAGAATGTCTTTGGGCGTTTGCAGACATCAATGTACGGTGGTGGTAGTCCTCCATGGTCCCTATCCGGCTTGAGACTCGATGGAAACAGCAAACCGGGCAGACGTTATTTGTGTTATTCAGATATATACCGTAAAGAATGGCGCCAAATAGCGGGCACTCCTTCAGATATCGAGCATGTTGTTACTGCTTACCTGTTATGAATACAGAGGTTCCGCATAAACTGGCCATGAAAGCGTGATTTTTCTGGGCATAACCCGAGCAATTATCTGGAGCGACTAGAGAAATTACTCGTGAAATAGCGCCAGCAACATCATGACTGCGCTCATGGCGCAGCCTTGATTAGCGGGAGTTATGCGCGAATGACTTCGCTTGGCCGCTCAATCGGGCATTGCAGGTGGGTGAATTTCGTAGTGCTTCGCAGGGGAAGATGAGGGACGGAAGCTATCGTCATCTTCATCCGCATCTTTTGCTCCGAATGTGAAGTCCCGCCTGCGATAGTCTTCAAGAGACCGGCCAGGCTAAATCACCGCTCAGCGACATATCTAACCGAGCCAAAGCTTGGATTCCACCATCTTGCACGCTACATCTTATCTGGGGAGTCCCCATATGCACAGAGCAACAGCCCAGGGAGCTGACCGACGGGCGTTGCCTTCCCTTTCTGTCTCACCTGATCGGTATTGTGGTTCGTGCCCCTGCCAAGCAATATGATCATTATGTAAGGTGGCCTTCCATTTGGCTCGCTCCCACAAACATTCACTTCTACCCAGACACAGGCTCTCCTGAAACTGAGATTATCTCGTCCCCAGCTGCCATGGTGCCTCTGACTAGGAACACAGCCGGCGATTCCTCGGTAGTGTTAGCTGTCGCTTCCGAGTCCGATTTTCTTGAACCACTATAGCTCATTCAATATAACTCCAATTGAAGAAGCAATTGCAGAGTTAGAATCGCTGAATCTTAACAAATCGATTAATTATAATAAAATTGTAAAAAAGGATTGTGTTGACCGGTCAACTCTCTCAAGACGCCACCGCGGTGTCCAGCGGTCAAAAGAGAACCAATATGGAAGGCTTATTTATATTCCATGGCATGCTAAGAAATTTTGCTGCTAATATTACTAGAAAACGGCCTGGAAAACACTGGCCCGGGCGCTTTTTAAAGTAATATAGCAAAGACCTTATCTGCTATTATACTACCAGTATAGACTGATTCTGCCTACAAATATATACTATACTTTAAGCTTCTGGCGCGGAAGATCCATCAGTATAATGTACAGGCAGAAGATATCTATAATATGGATAAAAAAGACTTCTTGATCAGAATCCTTGCTAAGGGCAAGAGGATCTTCTCTAAGCAATAATATAAAAGAGATGGCCTTAAGCAACGCCTCTAAGATAGTAATCGCGAATGGATTACTACGATTGCATGTATTTACGCAGATAAAAGCAAGCTATCGCCAGCTCTTACATACTAATCGCAAGCGTCGAATCTACAGAGTACATGGCTTCAGGATCTGATACTACATATCAACAGTATTTCTTTACCTCTTCACCAAGCGGCTGGACAAATAATAATATAGATCTTGCATAGCTTTTTAATATCTTCAACAAGGAGACCAAGGATAAGGCACGGTGCCGATAGCACCTCCTAGTCCTTAACAGCCATGGATCCCACGTTGATATAAACTTTATATAATACTGCAAGGATAATAAAATCTTCTTATTAACCTATCCACCTTATTCAACACATTCTCTGCAGCTGCTTGATATTGCTACCTTTAGTCCTTTATCTCTAGCATATAGTAATAATTTAGAAGAATTCCTGTACCTCAGCTTAGGTCTAAGCTCAATTACCAAACAGGACTTTTTCCGCCTCTTCTGGCCGGCGTGGGATAAAGTTGTATTACTTCAAAATATTAAATCTACATGAAAATCTGTTGGGATACACCCATAAAACCCACACGCTGTTCTACAGAAGTTTATTAATAAAGATACTGAACGACCATCATCTAGTAAATCCTCATGCTAGTACTAGATGCGGAAGACTGGAGGAGGATCAAGAGGCTTCTAAAACATGTTATTACCGATGCTTTTGACTAAAATACTAAGAAATTAAGTTCTACAATGCACCACCTCTCTACAAAGAATAATCTCCTCAAACTACGCTGCGACGGCCTCGAGAAGGCCCTAGAAAATAAGAAGAAGAAGCAGCAATGTAGAAAACCTCTTTTTTTTTCAAATTACAGGCACCGGAAGATGGCTACACGGTCTTTTATCTACTAAAGAAAATCCAGCAAGCTCAGGACCTTCAATAACAGAAAGATGAGGCTATACAGGCCGCGAAGATACTCAAAGAAGAGGAGAAACTCCGCCGGATACACCAGAAAAAGGAGAAGCAACATCAAATAGAGGAACAGCGGCAAATCCAGGTATTTAATAAAGAGCAATGCCTCCGCCAGGCTGAGGAGAAAAAGCGTGAGAAAGAGGAGGCTTATATAGCTAAAGAAGCAGAGAAGCAGCTTCAAAATAGCTTCAAAACAACTCTTAGTTGATTCCTATAACGCACGTGTCTGTGAATCGCATTTAATTCCGTCTAGATCTCGATGGATTGGAAAATCACCAAGTGATTTTGCATAACTCTTCAGGTTTCCAGGGCAGGACAATAACAATCAATCTAGGAACTGAATTTTTGGAAAGCAACAGCCGTACCTACTGCGCTTCTGAGAAGATTATTGAGACCAATTTACAGAATCTATATTCTTCCTTCACATTTCGATCGGCAGTTGTCCACTGTCTCGTGCCTCGCGCGATTACAGCTTTAAAAATTCCATCAGCGGAAACATCGGAAAACACGAGAACGGCTGATGATATGAGCCGAACTTAACTGCCGCAATACCAGTTTGGAAGGTCAAGGAAGAGGATATTAAATATTTAGGGAGCTATCAACGTAAAGTATTCATGAAAGTTGTTATAAAGGGGCTTGGAATTTTCTAAATGTCTGCCTAAGACGCTTCATATTGACTTTCACACACCCGCAACAATGAGTACCGGGTTCTATAAAGCCGCCGTCGTCCAGGTACGTTTTACCATTTCCTATTCAAAGCCAGAAATATAGATCACGCTCTAACATACAATTTGGACGTATAGCAGGGAGAGAAGCCGCAGTTTAAGGTGACCGAGCTCCGTTTGCCGAGACTTGGTCCGAGAGACCTCCTTGTCAAGTTGTCGGTCACAGGTGTATGTGGGACTGACTTGGCTCTGGCAACCGGAAAGCTGGGGCCCTGTTGTCCGATTTTGGGACATGAAGGAATTGGGCGCGTCGTCAATCGAGGGTGTGACCTTGACGAGGTGGATGTCCGGATTGGGCAAAGAGTGGGGGTATCATGGGTACGAGACAGCTGCAACAACTGTGAAATGTGCCTCAGGGAAGGCGGAGATGTCCACTGCATACAACAGTTGCATTCCGGACGCAAAGTAGGTGGGACTTTTGCACAGTACACGGTTGTGCCATTCAATCATCTCGTCCGCTTGCCAGAAGGAGGTCCAAGCGATGAACAACTAGCACCAATAATGTGTGCGGGGGTGACCGCATACAAAGCTCTGAAGGTCTGTGGAGCCATTCCTGGTCAATGGATTGTTATATCCGGTGCAGGGGGTGGGGTTGGCGCCTTGGCTGTCCAATATGCTCATGCAATGGGATACCAAGTCGTAGCCATCGATTCTGGGAGGACAAAGAGGGACTACTGCCTGGACCAACTCGAAGCAGACGAGTATTTGGATATCCAGCAGACAGAGATTGCTAACAGCCTCCCCACAGCTGTGAAGTCGGTCACTGGCGGCCAAGGAGCTGCGGCGGTGCTGGTCGTCGCAGGTTCAGCTCGGGCCTACCAGGATGGCTTGGACATTCTGGCGCCATTCGGGACATTGGTTTGTGTTGGAATTCCCCCAGCAACGCAGTCAGTTCAGTTTCACCCTCTCCAATTCATTGACCGCAACATTCGAGTGGTCGGTACCATGGTTGGGTCTGCCGGCGACATTCTTGAAGCTGTCCAATTTGTGCGACGCCAAAAAGTTCGACCGCAGGTGGAATTGGTCTCCCTCGACGACATTAACAGAATTATGAAATCACTATTACATATGCAGGTCAGTCTCCAACATGTCTGGGCGCTAGATGCAGCCTATGGGTTTCTTCATACGATTATCAAATTAACACTAACGAAAAGACAACACACAAATTTGTCATAAAACTGGATGAAGCAGCCACTTTTTAGCGCAATCCCTATGATATCTTGAGGCGAAGTGGTCACTGGTGGTTTCTTGTCTAGAGGTGCATACTGCCAACTCGAATAGCAACAGGTATTTAGAAGTGATGTCGAACATAGGAGGCTTGTTTGTACAAAAATTCTGTAGTTGTACTTATTTCGATCTGGAAACTTCAACATTACAGGCACACTCAGTCAGAGAAATTGAAAGGCTCTCGCGGCCTCGGAGACTCGGGGTCTCGGAGCGTCGGGTTTGATAATTGCCACCTTTAAATTGCCGTAAGGGATACGTCCTTACTTCGTAGACATATTCTTCAATCAAAAGCATTCCTTTGGCTACCTTCTCGAAGTTATCATGGAGATCCTACAGAGTATGTCGAGAGATGTGGGTCAGGCGTAGTGACAAAGCCTGATATTGGCACAGGAAATGTGTCTCGGTAATTCACCTTGAATGAATTCCCGGGCTGTTGATCGACTCCATGACCAGACCCATTTAAATTTGACCAAGCACAAATTTTGGGGGAGATCTACGGGGGATTTCCGACTTGATTGATTTCGTAGCTGGCACTGGGGGACGGTTACAGGGATTTATGATGTCAGATATGCATCTTTTCAGGGTCTAGATAAACGGAGACTCGGGGTCCGGCTGTGTCCGTTACAATACCCTGTGTTATCTCGCGGTAATGTTGCCAGTAATTAATTACTGGTATTACATCTCTCTAGAATATTCTAAGAATCAAGCATGCTCTGGTGAGCCAACTGCTTGATGGTCTGGTATAAAAGGCCGAACCCGGAGAAGGGCAGTCACTCCCGCATGCCAGCGGGGTTTTTCTGACCACCAACATCAACTTTAGGCGTTCCATAAAGAATAGCATTGGCAACACGGGATACCGGTCCAAATGATTGTCGAATTGACGTAAAGATCACACTCGCGTCCTATGCCATTGTACGGAGTAGGTCCGGGAATGTTGGGCAAGAAAATCAGTGAATACTAGGAATATTAGTGATTCTCCCTGCATTAATATACTGCGCGTGCTATCTCGAGAGGGCTGGCTGAAGAATAGAGGTTCTGGATCGTGGATCGTCCCAGTAAGCCAGCTTATCCTCACTTGTTAGGTTTAGATAGGGCGTCGAGGAAATCAAATCAATGAGACATCATTACAGATTTGACAATAGCAGTGGGAGTATAAGTTGATTGACAGTATTCTAATGTGACTTCATTTAAAATGTTGTGAGACAGCCTTGATATATAATGGCGGGTAGGCTCCAGCCAACGTTAAATATTGGATCCAGTTTTGTTATTTCACCAGAGTACTACAGTAATGAATATATGCCTACTAAAATCAATACATAATTATTGTGCTCTGAGCCTTTTTAACTTTGTCCGAGCTGGCTCACTTCAGGGGATCTAGTACGCCACCCACCAAAAACTCAAGTCTTATACGCATGTCTTGTCTGGGTCGTGCAATAAGCCATCAGACCTTTCCGGCCCCATTCCCCACCAAGGCCGCTTTCCTTGTGTCCAGCAAGATACCCTTGAGGTAATGGCTTTGCAAAACTATTGATCCAGACACTTCCGGATTCAATCCGACCCGCAATCTGTCCAGCAATACGAAGATCCGACGTCCACACCGAGGCACCGAGCCCGGTCTTGGTGTTGTTGACTCTCGAAATCAACTCGTCGTGTTCTGTCCATGAAAGAAGTGGTAAAATAGGACCTTGCATAAAGAAGTTTCGCGTCAACTAGACATCCTCGGAATCACTAACTGGGGTCACCTACCAAACGGCTCCTCTGTGACAATCCTTGAATCGTCAGGTGGACGATCCACTATAGTTGGCCGAAACATATACCCGGGCCCTTCACCAGGGCCTCCTTCCAATGCAAAGCTGTATCCTTTGGCTTTGCAATCATCCAGCAGATCCTTAAGTATCTCAAACTGCATCTGATTCTGCACGGGACCCAGTGTCACGGCTTCATGAGCAGACCCCACCTTCCACTGCTTAACAATATCCACCATGGCATTGCGGAAGTCGTTAAAAACATCTCTGTGGATGTAGATTCGCTTACTTGCAAGGCAAAACTGTCCACTGTTGAAGAAAGCCCCAACTGCCACCTGCTCGGCCACCACCTGGATGTCCACATCTGGGCAGATAATAGCGGGATCATTTCCACCCAGCTCAAGGGTGCACTCCTTTAATGTGCTACTAGATGCAGCTAAGATCCTCTTACCGGTTGAAGTCGAGCCCGTAAAACTGATTTTGTCAATCCCCGGGTGCTGTGTCATGTATGGGCCAGCCTTTTCATCTCCATTCACGGCTTGGAAAACCCCTGGTGGCAAAATTGGAATCGCGAGCTCGGCCACCTTTAGAATGCTGTATGGCGTCAAGGGTGAAGGTTTGACAATCACGCTATTCCCAGCCGTGAGTGCCGCTGCGACCTTTGCAATAGACAATATTATTGGAAAATTCCAGGGGCAAATAGCGCCCACGACTCCGCGTGGTATGTAGTGGAGGCTCAGTCGAAGGTGATTATTGTCCTGAATGACCTCCTCTGTTGGAAGACTCTCCGTTGCTTGAATACAGTTAGATTCGTGGGAGAATCGTGATGATATATATATGATTAACTCACCATAGTAGTCTAAGAATCCACATGCATGGTCAACCTCCAAGGCAGCTTGTACCCTCTGTAGAAAGAGATCAACAAATGTTAACGGTTGGTAACATGAGACACAAAATAGGAGCACTTACGGGTTTCCCCGCTTCTTTCACCAGAATATCGGTCAATTCTTCTTTGTGTAGCGCAATCGCAGAGCTCAAATTTCGAATGTAAGATTGGCGGTCATCCCAGGAAGTATTGGACCAGCTGCGAAAGGCTTCTCGTGCTGACACGATAGCATCATCCATGTCCTTCTTTGATGCCACAGGGACGTCCCAAATCTTCTGACCCGTCGATGGGTCAATGCCTTGTTGGATTACAGGGGAATGCCGCGTTGTCCCATTAATAACGTTGGCGAAAGTGCCGAAGCGAAGTTGGAATTTGCAAGGATTCAGAGGTCTTTTGATGCCGACCTTTCGCGGAGTGTTGGCAAAAAGTCGTTGGAGTGTTATTAACGGCATCATGGATATAAATCAAAGATGAGGAAAAGTTGGAGGGAGGCCAACACTCCAAGCTTTATCCCCACCCTTTTAAAGTGGCATACCCCTAGGCCTCAATTATATAAGGTGGAGCCAACATCCGGACCCAATAGACAGCTACTCCGACATTTTCGGGCTTATTATTAGTTAGGCTCATTTACTTTGCCAACGGCTCATGGATTCTGAGGTTACTGGTACTGAATCGTCAGGGGCTTCTCTCGAACTGGATGATAGTCAAAAGGATTAGAAACGCCAGGGCCTTCCGAGTCTATTAAAATTCTTTGTTACCCGGCATGCGTAGGAAATATTTCGACGGTAATACTGTGCCCGCCCTTTGGACGAGCTGACTGTCCACCCAATTTTAGTTTATCAAGTCCCTGTCCCGATCTAACCGAGCTGCCCATAATTACGATCGTATTGATAATTCACTGATACACAACTATGCTTTGAGTGGCAAATTTAAACAAAGACTAGGCATAAAACTATTCAATAACTCAGTGGGTCCTGGAAGATCCGGATATCAGCGGATATCAGTAGTGTGGTGAAGCCTTGGAAGCTTCGGCATCAGAATGCGCGTTACTTTGCCGATAGAAGCGTTGGATCATTGATCAATATTTCCTTGCATCGTTGCTAATTTTCATGTGGTCAGGAGCTCATGAACGAGGTATGTAGAGCATTTGCCTTGTTAACCATTTAACCATGCATTTAAGTCAATACCCTGGTCTCTTATCTCCTATTGGCCGTCTGCTACAAATCTCAAAGTAATTGATCGTATTGATCCGAGATCTCTCGCATGTCACTGCCGGCCTCGGCAATTGTGTACGGAGTATGTGGCTAATTGCTGCGGGATCTATATTACCATTTTGCAAGGCTTATCCTATCTAGACCAGTATTCAATATTGTAGGCTTGCCGACCATTCGAGAATACTACCCGTCTTGGCCGAAGCAGCCCGGCCGATGGTCGGTCGTTTGGGACTAAATAAGGCCCAATAATTCACCACTTGGTCTGATAATCTATCTCCTTTTTACCACCAACCGCACTCTGTTCACAGTTATCGCCATGCCTGTCCTCCCGTCCCTCGAAGAGTCTACCTTTGCCGCCGACCTGCTGGATCGTCATCTCATGTATGACTACCTGGCTCATGATGTCAATGGGAATCCGGAGAAATGGAGGTATGAGTTCTGGGTGCAAAACGAAGACAGAATGGTGTACGCTATTCATGGGGGTCCAATGGCTGGTAGAAAAAACTTCCAAGCAACTACCTGGCAATGCATACGACCAAATGAACTCTGGCAATGCAATTGGTTAGAGGAAACCGGGACTATTGTTTCTTTGGTCTACGATATTCCCAATAAAAAAATCATCACGCTTCTGGGATTCTCGAAAGGACACTGGGAGAAGAACGAAGAGGCACACGGCGACAAGCGAAACCCCGAAGATCTAGCTCGTTGGAGGGAGTTGGCCAAGATTGGTATTCAGACCGACCGCCATCTTCTCAGTGAGCAGGCCATTATACTCGAGGACTACAAAGGACCTGGAGATCTCGTGCCCGTGGACATGGCCATGCCTACTATGTGAGAAGAGGTATTCTTCCGAACCCTTTCGCTGTTTTTAAATGGTGGATACTGAAAATGAGCTTTACAGAGTGGCAAACCCCAATGGAGGATTTCTAGGAGGAAATTTCGCACAGAAAAACCGTTATCTTGCAAGGTTATGGGTCTCCATGTAATGTTAATGACAATTAGGCCATAAGATTCTAAAATGGATTCCATATCTAGCTCTTCAAGTTATTGTGTTTTCGGAATCTCCCCAATAAGTCCATTAGGCCACCGGCATTGAAACATCAAATGGTATACCCCCTTCTAGCTTGAAGATGGCTCTTTGTATAGAACATGGGATTTGAATGGTCGGCAGCATTACAGGGAGCCGTGTGGACATTGCGGAATCCGCAGAATATCTGCGCAAGAGACTGGTGAAACATTCAGTGACTGCCATTGATCTGGATGGCCTAAAAAAACAATACACCAATCGTCTGAATGAATTAGATGAGAATCTAGGGTGCGGCTGGGTAAATGGCTTCTCTTCGGTGTAGACAGCAAAAGGATTCCTTTCCGCAGGGGTTGGTTGCACGATGGTATCTGAAAGCTTCTGTATTTATAAAGTTATAAGGACACAAAACATATCCCATAATTTAAATAATGTAGTAGGATTACATTCTCCTTGATCGGTTACTAAATATACTTATAGTTGATACCTGATGACGTCCTTCCGTGTTGTAGATTTGTTAGCTCTTAGGACAAGGGACAGCATGAGTTACTGAAATCTGGATATTTACTTGGAGGACAGAAGGCCTGAAATTGACTTGACTTGTCTATCTGCCCGTGTACCCTAAGCCAGCCATCCAGTTGTATACAAACGCACAGAGTGGCAAGAACCAGTCCCCTTGCCATTGAAATAAAGCCAACCGTCGCTAAACAAGTAAAGCCTAAGTATCAAAGCACCAAAAGAACTTACGAATAAGAAAACATGGCCACTACTAATCACTCTCATGTTTAAGAAGAACTTTAAGCTTCTCTCGGTTATCCAGCAGTTATTCGCCATATCCGGAAGTCTTCTTGCATACAAAAAGGCTTTCTCCCCATCTCGAAGATAGGTCGACTCAGGACACCGATTACGTTGATCTCTATACTGTTGGCTTGCCGCAAGTATGGCTCACCAAAATCTTCCATGGATTTCCGCTCTTATGTAGAAGCTCTGAAGCATGATGGTGATTTGCTTGAGATTGATCGCGAAATCTATTCTGATCTGGAAGCTGGCGCCATTATTCGCAAGGCGTGCGAGACGGATGACAAGGCACCTCTCTTCACTAATCTCAAAAGTGCCGACAAAGGCCTTTTCCGTATTCTCGGAGCCCCCAACTCGTCGAGAGCGGACCCCAAGACCCGGTATGGTCGTCTGGCTCGCCATCTGGCACTGCCACCTACTGCCGGTATGAAGGAGATTCTGGGCAAAATGATGTCAGCAGCATACCAGAAACCTATTCCTCCTAATATTGTCTCCAATGGGCCTTGCAAGGAGAATGTCCTTAGTGACGGAGAATTTGACCTAACCAAGCTTCCTGTTCCTCTCTTACATCAAGCCGACGGTGGCAAGTATATCCAGACTTATGGTATGCATGTCATCTCATCGCCAGAGGGAGACTGGACCAACTGGTCGATCGCTCGCGCCATGGTTTATGACAACAATCACCTTACTGGGCTAGTGATCCCCCCGCAGCATATCTGGCAGATGCAGCAGAAATGGAAGGCGATTGGCAAGGATGTTCCATGGTCTCTTTGCTTTGGTGTGCCTCCTGCCACTATCATGGCGTCAAGCATGCCCATTCCTGACGGGGTAAGTGAGGCGGGATACATCGGAGCTTTTACCGGTCATGCCATCGATGTTGTCAAATGCGAGACCAGCAACCTCTACGTCCCTGTCAATTCTGAAATTGTCGTGGAGGGCACCATGAGTATCACTGACACCGTCCCCGAGGGGCCGCTTGGTGAGATGCTCGGGTATGTGGAACACTTTGTTGGTGATTTAGGTAACGCACTGACTGATTTACCAGCTATGCATTCCCCGGGGATTCGCATCCATGCCCCCTTTACAGGGTAAACATGATTAGCTATCGCAACGGTGCCATTCTCCCGGTTTCAAACTGCGGCCGTCTGACCGATGAAACGGTATGTACTTACCCATGATATCCATGACTTTTTTTTTTGAGCTCTTCTGACGTTTAGTTCATAGCATACCATGATTGGCCCTCTGGCCGCCGCTGAGATTCATAGACTATGCAAAGATGCCGGCTTGCCAATAAAGGAGGCTATGTCTCCCTTTGAATCACAGGTTACGTGGGTGGCCCTACAGATTGACACTACCAAGCTACGGCTTCTGAAGACCACCGCTGCCTGAGTTCAGCAAGAAGATTGGGGATTTGGTTTTCAACCACAAAGCAGGTTATACTATCCACCGTCTTGTTCTTGTGGGCGAAGATATCGATGTCTACAATTGGAAGGATGTGATCTGGGCATTCTGTACCCGTTGCCGCCCAAGCCTCGACGAATATTTTTATGAGGATGTTCGTGGTTTCCCTCCGATCCGATACATGTCCCACGGGAATGGGCCCCCGAGCCAGGGTGGTAAGGTGGTCTCAGATGCACTGATGCCCTCTGAGTATACCACTGGACCCGAATGGCAGGCTGCTGACTTCAAGCACTCTTATCCGCAAGATATCCAGGACAAGGTCAATGCCAGCTGGGCTAGTATGGGATTCCGTGTCGACCACTAATACGTATCTTCATCTATACATATTAATATATTTTTGTAATAAAGGCATCAAGAGCTTCAGGCCGACCTCTAACAAAATTAAGTGAATACTTGATAATGATGGCAAATTGGGAAGCCGCGATGATGCCCCGAATCTCAGCAAGCCCACGTAGAGTCAGTGGGCAAGCTGTCGATTCATTGATTCATCCAAGCAATGTTATACGCATCAGCATATTGTATAAGCAAATCGTAAAACTCGATCGGACCCCACGAGGTATCAGCTACGATGAGACAGGCTGGCAGATTTGGAGACGATCACTACGCCTCTTGACACCCAGTAAACAGATCACCTAAACCTGGAAGCAGATCCAGACCGATGTATTTGAGGGCCCGGCATTCACATGGCTTTCGAGTGGCTCTGGATGGGCCATGAGTGGAAAACTCGAATGACCCTGTATTACGCAGTTCTGAGTAAAAATGGAGACTGGATGAGATCATCGAGTCGACTGCCAGCTCGGGAATTCATTTCAGATGAATTGCCGAGTCACATTAGCTGAACCGATAGATTCGTTATGGTATGGCAAGACAAGAAAATATATGAAGGTTGATACTAGAGCCGCCCGCACGACTATTAGGCCGCTAGGTAGGTATACACGTCTGTATATAAGCCGCCGCTGCACTGAAATGTGGGTGATCCTGTTTTCTATATACAGTATATTGGTCAGTGAACAGAACCGAGAAACTACTCTCTTCTCACCTTCACATCTAGCCACCCGAATTTATGGCTGACATCTGTCAACAGTCAGGAGATAACGGCGGGGTGGGATCGCAAGGGGGAACCCCAAGAGACCAGATACTGTAACAGCGATGGGGAAAACTACGAATAAAGGGCCAGCGAGAAGAACTTCTCCGGAACAAAGGGCCACGAATACGGAGTTGTTATAGAGTATAACTGCGGCCTATTCATCATTCCAAGTCTAATGCAAGTTGACAGGTTCAAGCGGCGGGTTACTGCGGCATTATTAGAGCCGTAACTCTGCTCATGCTTTCAAAATATGCTGCAGAACATCGGCTAAGCGATCGGGCATACTTAAGAAGGGCGAGTGTGAGCTTGGTAACCGGTAAATGTTCTCGGGTCCGGCTACTTTAGACGCGAATATCTCTTGAAATGGTGGTGGCAAAGCATGGTCCTGCTCGCACAAGATATAAGCGCAGGATATTTCGTGCCAGGGCTCGTAAATACACTCGCCAGAAAAGACTGCACGCGAAGTGTGCAGCGCCAAGGCGTTCCACTTCTCTTGGTCCTCAGTAGGAATATCCTGCCAGGCAATCTCCCCGGCCCCATCGGCAAGAACATAGTCGCCCTAGATTTTGATTAGCATTGCTCTCAAATGGTGGTCGTCATATATGGATGTGGACTAATAATATACTCACTTCAACTTTCATCCAAGGCAGATAATTTCCTCCAAGCATACCCAGCAGGCTCTGACCTTTATCCAGTGCGAATGCGGATAGATATATAAACTTCACAACTCCGCCAGGCTTGCCTATCTCTGTGCGGGCGGCTTTGCTCAGTCCCTCTACAGCAGAGGACGCAACGACACCGCCATAGGAGTGCGCAACAACAGCCAAGTCTCGTCCCTGATCCACAAGGGTCGTCAATGAGTCACGCAGCGAAGAGACATCATCGGCCAGAGTCTTGGTGGGCGGTTCTGCACCAATAGAAGGGTGCGAGGGGCATTCGGAGGGGAAGCCCAGGGTGTCCAGCCGAGAACGAGTAGTATCAAATACAGCCGGGATGACCCAGGCCCCAAGCGAGAAGACAACGGTCGGGTTGGCCATGCTGCCTGGGAAGATTCTGGTACAGAACGGGTGGTGAAATCGAGTGCAATTGGGCTGTTTAAAAAGATGGTAGTCGCCCCGCCCCCAAGGGGGTTTGTCCGAACTGCCCACCCCTGCTGGGTTTCCCACCAGCAGGGGGAAGGACGCTGTTGCCGTTCGGAAAGATCCAGCCACGCGTTACTGCAGGATCAAGGATTGGGTTTTCAATCTTACTGCCATCATTTTCATTATTTTGGTTGGTAAAAGGTTCACGTCGCGAAGCTCGTCTGGTATATATGTAATAAGTGGGAAAGCCCAAGCATTTGCTTCGGTCACTCGGCATTGCTCGGAAATGAAGTCCATGCTCAAGATTATTGACGCCTCAACAGGACATCATATTACAACGGCGGGCGAGCAGTTCGTTTCGATTGCGCAAGACGACGTGTATATGGTCGGCTCTACTATTGGCTGTCCACATTCCTTCCAATAAGCATGCTTCACTTGGAAGACTGCCTTACCGTGTTGGCGAGTTCCCAAGACTCGTTTTCATTGCGCCACCACTGCCGTATCACTTGCCGGGCAGCATGAACGTGACCAAAACTTTTCACTTCATGCCGATTGATGACGGCATCATTAACTTCGAGCGGCATGTTGCTCGCAGATAAAGCTGAATAAGGTCTGTCCTAAGAAAACCTGGAATGCCGACGTAACAATATTTGAATCTTAATCAAAAGCAGCCATGCATCTGAGCAGCATGGGCATATTGTTCGCTTCTGGGGAGTCTCAGATCTTTGCAGAATAACTAAAGTTCGAGCTCTGCGGTCTCGAAAGCAGGTGCTTACCAGCAAGCGCTCTGTTGTTCTATTTTTGGTACAGAAATGATGGCTAGATCTTATAAGGGGATGACCAAATCCTTTTCACGTGGTGCCCAAGTGCAGGACTAAAACGTATCCAGTACGCAGGAACTACTGTAAAGCAAAATATAATAAATCGCATGAATAATACGTGTAGTGGTTGAGCATCAGGATGAAAAAGTACAATCAAGGCGTTTCCAAAGACAGTATACAGAGCAAGAATATAGGCGAGATTAATTTGGCCAATATTTCAAAAGAAGAACGGTAATATTGATGTAGCTAGTCTCTATCCACTCATACCTGTCTATAAGTGTCAGTTATCGAACCCCAGATTCCCAACCCCCATGGCTTCCCAATTTCCTAGCACCTTCGCCTTCAGAACCTCCGGATACGGCTCCTTGAAATCCGCAACTTCCCAGTCCTTCCCCTCTATATACTAAATGGGCAACGCGGCGTCGGAAACAAACTTACCACCACCGAACCGGGGAAGCACTTCCGTGAGCATTATACGGAATCAGCGGGAACGCCCGGACATCATCGAAGAATATCTCGTCCATGCCAGGTCTGCATCTTGTCGAAAATTTCCTCCGCGGTAGCAGAATATCTAGCCTGTAGACACCCGCGCATGTATTCTCTTGGAGACCAGTTGCATCAACCGAATCAAGGTCATTTCTGTGAAGGGCCTTGGCCATCCCACGTCTTCGAAGTGCACATCCGGAATTTCCTGGGGGCAGAGCTTTGTCTTTGATTGAGAAAGTCCGGGGATGCGGGGAACCTCCACCGGTACTGTACTCCCTCTCAATTGCCGTTACCCAGAGCCCCCGAAAAGTCTTAGCCAGTGATCTAATATAGTCGTGGGGGAACGAAGGGTTTAGTTAAGCGCGAATAAGAGGTCGGCCTCCTTGTCGCGCAATCCTCTCGGCCTTCCCCCACCAGGTCACAATCGGGAGAATTCGGCAATGAGCTTCTTGGGATCCAGGAACTTGCTTTCGCTCCAAATGATGATCTGCTCCCCGCCGTTGGGGTACTCGCGCCCATCGTGATCCTGCTCAAGTCCGACGCCCCGGCCGCGAACTCCTCGCTGTCGACGACGCCGCCCTCCCCGACGATTTCGATTCATACAGCTCGGCCAGCTCGCGCGAGCCTGAGAGCACCCTGGCCATGGGTGACTCAATAAATTTCCAAGATAGAGGCCCATACCACGCATTCGACCTCCAAGACGACCCCTCCCAAAACCACGACCAGTCCTACAGGGACAAGCCTCCATGGAGCGAGATGCAGACCAAGAACAGGAAAGAGCGGAAGCGACTGCCGCTGGCCTGCATTGCCTGTCGGCGGAAGAAGATTCGCTGCTCCGGCGAGAAGCCCGCGTGTAAACACTGCTCGAGGTCGCGCATTCCTTGTGTGTACAAGGTCACAACGCGCAAGGCCGCTCCCCGCACGGACTATATGGCGATGCTGGGCAAGCGGCTGAAGCGGATGGAGGACCGAGTAATTAAGACAATCCCCAAGGGTGAGACCAGGGAGATGGCAAGCATCGGTCGGTCCAATGTGCGGCCGCTGCAGCCAGGGCAGGCCACTAAGAGCCAGAAGAAGCGGTCGGCCGATGAAGCGTTTGCTGCTGAAATGGAGCAGTGGTCGCACGCGAGGCGTAACGGGCCTCAGGATACCTTTCCCATGCGGCGTGGGGGGCAAGCTGACGGGCCCGATTTGATGATCGAGGGTGCCGAGTTTCTGCCCTTGTTGGAAATTCAGGAACACCTCGCGGAAGTGTTCTTCGATTGTGTCTACGGCCAGCCATATCTACTCCTTCACAAACCGAGTTTCATACGCAGAATTAAAGCCCGGACAGCGCCTCCCGTGCTCATTCTTGCCGTTTGCGCTGTCTCGGCCCGTTTCTCGACCCACCCGCAAATTAACTCAGATCCCCAGTTTCTACGCGGAGAGAACTGGGCGAATCCAGCTGCACACATTGCGCTCAAGCGACACGATGAGCCGAACATCACTACCTTGATTGTTTTCTTACTTCTCGGTCTCCATGAGTTCGGTACGTGCCATGGTGGGCGGAGTTGGTCGTTTGGCGGCCAAGCCATGCGCATGGCTTACGTCCTCCAGCTACACCGAGAGCTCGACTATGATCCACTGCTCGTGCAATGCAACGGGAGCGGTACCCTGCTCAGCTTTACCGATCGAGAGATCCGAAGGCGCACAATGTGGACATGCTTCCTAATGGATCGTTACAGCTCATCCGGCAGCCAGCGTCCGCCGATCGGTAACGAAAAATTCATACAGATTCAACTTCCAATTAAAGAGGCACATTTTCAAATGGAGATCCCAGGGCCAACAGAGGACTTGGAAGGCAACGTGCTCAGCCCTGTCCCAGAAGACCTTGGCCAGTTGTCCAATGCAAGGTCCAATATGGGCGTTCTAGCCTACATCATTCGTGCGGTTGTGATATGGGGCCGTATAGTTGACTACCTAAATCTTGGTGGAAAGCAACGAGATAACCATCCGCTGTGGTCGCTAGAGTCCGGCTATTCGCGACTTAGAAATCAGATCGACGACTTTTCTGCCTCCCTTCCGAGTCATCTCCATTTCACCTCTGAGAACTTGCACGTCCACGCAGCGGGCCGTGTCGCTAATCAGTTGTTATTCCTTCATATCATCATCCATCAAAATACACTCTTCCTCAACCAATTCGCCATTCCACTGTCACCTGGCGGGCGGCCTCCACGCGACATGCCTCGAATGTTCCTCAGCAATGCGGGTCAAGCAGCGGTGGAAGCGGCCCATCACATCTCCACTCTTATCGATCACGCAGCACCATATTCTTTGACAGTTCCTTTCGCCGGATACTGCGCGTATTCGGCCAGCACGGTCCATATCTGGGGTATCTTTTCCAAAAACACACAACTAGAAGCTCGATCCAAAGAGAATCTCCAACATACCTACCGCTACCTCAACAAGATGAAGAAGTACTGGGGCATGTTCCATTACATGGTGGAGAGCGCCAAAGCCCGTTATCGACAATTTGCAGATGCTGCAATCAATGGCACAGTCGCCACTCATAATGGGCCTATCACCGCCATGTTTCAATACGGTGACTGGTTCGACAAGTACCCCGATGGCGTGTCAAGGCAGCATTGGGAGGGTCCGGACCAGCATGCTAGAAAGAATAATAATGAAGCGGCGATGAGCCAGAAACCTGTCCTCCAAAGCGTGGAGGACTTCTTCGCCAGCCTCTCGCCTACACCCCAGCCCAGCATTACCCGTCGAAAACATTCCCGAGCCGGGAGCAGAATCGACGTAACAGCCGTGACCCAAGCAACTCCCACATGTGCCTCTCAGCAGATCATCGACGTCAATATGGAAACATTCCCAGGCATTCTCGGAACTTCAGGCACAGGCTTTCCTCGGCCGATATTCCCGCAAAACCGTGGCCAACAATCATTCGGCCAAACCCCATTCGACTTCAGCATACCCCACCAACTTCCGGAAATAGACCGACCATTCGTCTACAACTCATTCGGGGGCTTTGAACCACCCTCAGCTATGTCCGTCCCGAACGACCAACCTCCCTTTCCCACGATGAACGGCCCAGACGTAGCACTACCTCAAGATACCGACGGCCTCTTCTCGAGCGAGTTGGACCCGAACCTCTACCAACCTAGCGCCTGGTTTCTCCCGATTAATCTCGATCCTAGCTCCCAACCGGATGCGAGCGCACTCAATTTGTCCGCCTGTGGCAATACGGGGAATGTGCCAGTGGACGCATACGATCTCGGGATGATGGGGATGAATTATGGCACCCAAATGAAAGAGTAGCTTCTGTTCGATGATCACATTTGACGATATGTTCTTTGCTTATCGCTCTGTTATGCCGTTTATATATTATTTTATTCTTTCTCCTTTTCGCATTTGTAGCAACTCTTAGTCAGCCAGTATGGATGTTCGCTTGTGTTTTCATGGCGGAGGCTTTGATAATAGCTTCCTGTCGGTCCGGTTCAATGTCGATATCTTGGAAGAATAGAGTCCATAATGGTGCCAATGGCTTCAGGTCAATGGTTTCCACGGCCTTCAGTCGATGGAGATTCATTGTTCTCATCGTCTCCGCTAGGGGGGATTGGATGTTGAGCCTCACATGGAAGCTCCGTTCATGTGCCCAGGAGATCATATTACAGGTAGGGCGACTTTTCGGAAGCGTGCTGAGTCGGGCAATAACTGTTTGGGCATGTTGTATGAGTGTAAGGTGCATGGGCAGGGTGTGTGATTCCACCTCTAGTGTTGACGTTGCAACTGTGCGGAAGGCCGAGAGGATTCGGATTAGAGCAGTCCATTGAATGGTGTCAAAATCTCGCAGGTGAGTCTTGTCTATCAGGGTTGTGTCGAACAGCTGACGCATAGTCAACTACTGGAACCACACAGGCCTGAAAATTTGTTGTATCTGTTCGTGCCTTAGCTCACGTGGTAGTTCTGGTGCTATGTTGACCTTTGTTGCTCGTTTGGTAGTCTGCTGTACGTGGTCTTTCCATCGCAGTTCCCAGTCGAACGTTACTCTCAGTAGTTTCGCTGTCTGGGATGGTTTGATCACTTTCCTGTCTTAGAGAAGTATAGGAGTACACGCGAGAAGAGATCCATTTTACAGCGCAATGCGGAAGTAGCGCACCACTATCCTTAATTGTAACGTTACAAGTAGGGGAAAAGCCTGTAGTATCTAAGGGAGAAGATGACCATTATATAGGTGTTCTATCAGTCATATCATGCCTTCCTTCAGGTTCTTATACTGAGAGATCAGGTAGTCTAAGATATTCACACTTTACTCTAGATAACCCGCTTGTCTAAGAGCATTAGCTGCCTAGTATAATATTAATATATTAGCTTCTCTAGGGATAGAGTGAACTGTACTATAGTTATAAGGCTACTGTTACCGGATTCATCATCACTACTCTCCCACCACATCACCCCGCCCAGGCCCCTTAAAGTAATATAGTAAACCTTTTACTTAATAGAGCGCGGAGTGTCATAGCTAATCAATATTTTTATAGCCGGATTATAGCTATAGCTTGTAATTATACAGTCAAGCATATATTCTTCGGCGCGAGGTTACAGTAGATTCTTAGTCCCAGACCCCTGCTTCCCAGGAGCCTCCCCTAACACTAATAAATAGCTTTCCCAGTCCCTCAGTACTGACAAAAGATCACCTGTATAAGGGTATGCCGAGGATAAGTTTATTAGTAATAACTCCAGTATTAATATATTACTGGACAGCCTGATCAGTATTAAAAGGGGTGCTTTCTAGAACAGATAGATTATTAAAAATATTAGCTTAGTAGGAAGAACAGCTACTGAACTAGCCAGCGTAGTTATAGGCTAATATATTCCAAAAGTCTAATAAGTTATCCATATCCTTAAGATAGAGGACACTAAGTTTTTCAGAGCCTGCCAGGATAGAGTTAGCAAATAGCCCACATATTTTATACTATTCTTAGATACTGCGGCGTACTAGCAGGAGATAAAGCAGTAAGCAGAAATTTCTTTCCTCCTTTACTACTATCACTGTACTTCCTTAGAGCCTGTCTATAGTTAATAACTCATTATATACTTATTCTTAGGTCTTAATTCTCTTAGTAGAAGGACATAGTCAGTAGCCTGTTAGTTATTTTCAGGATACTAGACAGTGCTTATCAGGAATAAAGTATCTAATAATAAGAGAGCTATATCATATCTCCCAATCAATGTCCAAGCTATCTAGCCCTAGATCCTGGAGCAGCTTGACAGCTATCTGCGTAAAGTGCTTCCGTCCATTATCCTTGCTCGCTGGCATTGCGAAGTTTATTAAGTATATCCAGCCTCCGATAGATAGCAGGACCTTCAGGTTCCGATTCCGTTTCTTCAGCAGATAGATCTACTTGATACAGCCGTAGACCCCGATTTACGTTCACGTAATTCCTCACCGAGCCGGACACCTCACCGAACCGGACACCCCCACCAATATCCACGCGTTTAGAGACCTGCAACTATTCAAACAACCACCATGCCACCAAAAAGAACCCATTCATCTCGAAATTTAGCGGAGCAAGAGGGAAGGATTGAACTTGCAATTTCTGCTTTAAAAAAAAAAGAAATTTCCAGTATTCGTCGCGCAGCAGAGGTTTATACTGTGCCGAAATCTACCCTCTATGACCGCGTTAATGGTCGATCTTTTCGCGTCGACCTACGTGCCAACAGCCACAGACTATCTCAAACTCAGGAAGAGGCTTTAGTAAAATGGATAGTATCTAGGGATACGCGTGGAGCTGCTCCTAGGTCATCGCAAGTAGCTAAAATGGCTGATCTTATTCTACAGGCAGATAATCCATCTGGACATGAGCCTATAGGAAAGGATTGGGTTACCAAGTTTACTAAACGACGGCCAGAAATCAAATGTCGATTTGCACGAAGATATAATCGTCAGCGAGCACAATGCGAGGATCCAAATATTATTAGAACCTGGTTTGAGACACTCCAGAAGACCCGAATGCAGTACGGTATTCTAGACGAAGATATCTTCAATTTCGATGAAACAGGCTTCGCAATGGGTGTTATAGCAACATCTAAGGTTGTTGCTAGATCTGAAATGCCTGGAAAGCCTCATTCAATTCAGCCAGGCATTCGGGAATGGGTTACAGCAATCGAATGTATCAACGCCAGTGGTTGGGCTATTCCAACTACTATTACCTTTAAAGGAAAGGTCCATATTAAAGGATGGTATCAAGATTGCCCCTTGCCAGGTGACTGGAGGATTGAAGTCAGCAAAAATGGTTGGACAACCGACGAGATAGGTCTCCGGTGGCTTCTAAAAGTCTTTATTCCAGCAACCACTAGTTAGCCGTACGGTTGGCAGATATCGATTGCTAGTCTTGACGGCTATGACAGTCATCTAACGCCTCAATTCGATAAGGCATGTAGCGATAATAATATTATTGCTATTTGCATGCCTCTGCACTCTTCTCACTTCTTGCAACCGCTAGATGTTGGTTGCTTTGGGCCGTTGAAGCAGGCGTACGGATCTTTTATTGAGTCAAAGACACAGCTTGGATTCAGCCACATCGATAAACTAGATTTCCTGGAGGCGTATCTAAAGGCTCACCAGGAGGTCTTTAAGCCTTAAAATATTCAAAGTGGCTTTTCTGCTGCTGAGATCTATCCATTTAACCCAGAAAGAATACTCAGAAAGCTTAATATCTTGCTAGCTACGCCTACCACCCCCTCCAGCCGCGGAGGACCTTCAACAGCATCTTCAACACTTATACCGCCTCATACAGTTCGTAAATTGAAGCGTCACGCATCCTCAATTAAAAAGCATCATAAAAGAGGTTCTCAAAGTCCTTCAACACCGTCAAAATGAGCTATACAACAGTTAGTAAAGGGCTGTGAGATTGCTTTATACAACGCTGCGTATCTAGCAAAGGAAAACCACGCTCTCCGCGCTGCAAATGAAAAAGAGAAGCAGAAAAGGAATCGATCTAAACACCAAATGCCTCCTAATGAAGGTTTTTCTATACAGGAAGCTAGAGATCTTATTACACGGAGGGATGAGAGTTCTATTCAACAAGTTGTTGCCGCGGAGAGTTCTGCACCTTTACCTTCAACAGCGCCAAGACGAGCACCACCAAAGTGTACGAATTGTGGGATTCAAGGACATAAAAGAACTAGATGTCCAGCAGACTTAACTAATTAATTTTATATAAAATTCGCGTTGGTTGGTTGTTGAGAATAGCTTCAAGTTTTCGTGGCATGGACGGTTCGGTGGGGGTGTCCGGTTCGGTGAGGTGTCCGGCTCGGTGAGGAATTACGTTAGTCAGTTAACGTAAATCCCGACCACTCCGTACTTCCCGACCACTCCGTAGTTTCCCCAACAAACTCGACGCGTATATCATCCTCAACTTTAAACATTCACCATGCCACGAAAAGCGCGTAAAACGAATCGAAATTTAGTTGAGCAAGAGGGCAGGATCTAGTGCGCCATTTAAGATTTTAAAAATGGGAAATTTCCGAAAATTGCGCCTGCAGCGCGTGCATATAATATACACCCGAATACTCTTCGAGGAAGACTCTAAGGTCAAGAATCTCTATCAGAACTCCGCAACCGCGCACATAGACTATCCCTATAGTAAGAAGATGTCTTAATATTATGGATTGTATTACTTGATATCCGTGGAGCAGCCCCTAGGCCCTCGCGCGTTCGTGAAATGGCCCAGATTATCCTAGATGCTGAATCCTCAACGCCATCTCCCCCGATCGGAAAGAACTGGGTCACACAGTTTACTAAGAGGCGCCCTGAAGTGAAAAGCCGATTCGCTAGAAAGATCAATCGTCAGAGAGCGCTATGTGAAGATCCTGAGATAATATATCTATATTTCGCCGAGCTAGAAAGGATTAAAGTTGAGCACGGTATACTGGATGAAGATATCTACAATTTTGATGAAACTGGCTTCGCTATGGGCCTAATTGCAACAACAAAAGTGGTATCACGAGCGGAAATGAGAGGCAAACCATGGCTTATACAGCCAGGCAATCGCGAATGGGTTACAACAATCGAATGTATTAATTCCATGGGATGGTCAGTTCCATCAACCATCATTTTTAAAGGAAAGCGCCATATTGAGGGATGGTTTGATGAATTATCTATCCCACCTACATGGAGAATTGAGGTCAGTGATAATGGGTGGACTACAGATGCAATTGGCCTTTGCTGGCTTGAAAAATGCTTTATACCAGCTATACAAGCACGGAGAAGGGGGGTGTACGTACTCCTAGTTCTAGATGGCCATGGAAGCCATCTGACACCTGCTTTTGACTCTACATGCAAGGCGAATAATATTATTCCTTTCTGCATGCCTCCTCATTCATCTCACCTCCTTCAGCCCCTGGATGTTGGCTGTTTTGGTCCCTTGAAGCGGGCGTATGGAGGACTAATTGAGCAGAAAGGGCGCTTGGGACTTAATACTATCGACAAGTTAGATTTCTTGCAGGCCTATCCGGAAGCCTATAAGAATGTCTTTACGATGGAGAATATTCAAAGCGGATTCAGGGCAACTGGTCTATTACCCTTTTCGCCTGCTGCAGTACTAGATAAACTGCAGTTAAGGCTATCAACCCCTACCCCCCCGGCGAGCAGAGGTAGGGATTCAATCCCTTCCTCGCAGCTCTGTACACCTCACACGGTCCGCCAGGTATATCGAAAAGCTTCATCAGTCAAAAAGCTTCTAAAGAATGGCTCTATGAGTCCCTCAACACCCTCTAAGCAGGCGCTGAATGAGTTTGTAAAGGGGTGTGAGTTGGCTATCTACAACGCAGGGCTTCTAGCACAGGAAAATGATGATCTCCGCTCCTTTGTTGCAGATAATCTACAAAAAAAGGGACGTTCTAAGCGGCAAATGACTCCTATAAATGGCCTTTCATTCCAGGAGGCCCGCGATCGTATTTTATTAAGAAACAATGAAGTACAGCCAGGAGGGGGGGGGGTCAAGTGCTAGTACTCTTCCAACTTCAGAACAACCTAGGCGCGCTCCACCAAGGTGTACAAATTGCGGAGTACAAGGTCATAAAAGAACAAGTTGTCCTGCTTCTAATGGTATTTAGTATAATTATTTAGAATAAGAATTGATGGAGTTATTTGAGTTGAAAGTTTGTATAGCGTAGAAAACTACGGAGTGGTCGGGATTTACGTTACCTGTCTCCTTCGTTACATAAGCGAACAATGTCTAGAAGTTCTCTTATAAAGGTACGGCAATTTCGGTCATCGTGGCGGCATTCGCCAGCAAAGAGGGTTGGTTTGGACCTCGGTGCCCAACTCGAAATTTGCCGAGCTGAAATCGACGCCCACGAGGCTCCTAATAAAACCTTAATGCGGCACCTTGGTGGTCCACTATCTACGTGGAACCGTCATGGACCCCGAAGATCATACGGCAGGCTGTCGATTAAGCTATCCAGATGGAGGAGTGGGGGTTCGAAGGATTGGCCCCACCATTAGTAACGAACGCCAACAAAACTCTGACTGTCGCTTCCAGCTATGGAAATGTTAAGTTACCTGGACTTCAGTTGTTGGAGTCAATAATAGACATCTGATTTGTACATAAATGCCCTCATTGAGATGTACGATTCGACTGACTATATCTTTTTTGAACCCCTGGGTTGGTGTGGCCTTTCCGAGCTTGCGAGATTCTCAATTATTAGGATCTAGAAGCACCCCGCCTTCCCCGCATTCGCTCCCCGGATCCACTCCCCGGCATTTGGCTTCGGCAGACAGAGAGCTTCAACATGTCCTCGTATTCAATGCATGATCTTACTGGTTGAGATGTGACAAATCCACCGGTGTCTACGTATCGGACGTTCACTCCCTGTGGATTGCAGCATCATTTTCAAACTGCCCTCGGCTCGAAATTTAATAATAGGAAAAGGTTATATTCTTGCGCATCTTCCAGCGAGCAAGGCTTTGCTCCTTTATGACACCTATATCAACGGACGCCTTGTGCCTCATAGCTGCTGGAAGTTGCTGCCACCAATCAATGGCCAAAATGCGGCTGCAAATCTTGTTTTCGCTGTACTTGGTCTCGGGGCTCGTCGTGGCTGATACTGAACCATGCGGCAGACTCGCCCACCTTCCACCATGTGCTGTATGTGATGCGGATAGCTAATAAGGGATATCCGATGAAAGTTAGTCTGACTGCTTTTTCTTAGGAAGCTTGCGTGTCTGGAGTTGCCAGTGTCGATAATTGTGTAAACATCACGCACTCTGTCTGCACGACGGGATATGAGGGCATAACTAAATGCTATGAGAATGAGTGCGGGCTTGTTGAATATATTTGTACGTTTTACGTGTACCTACAAGTATATTTCATGACTCTTTTGACTGTGACCTGCAGATGGGATGAATATAATCAGCACTGTTTGCGACAAACCTCCGCGCAGTCGACAGTCAACGCAAATCGGCGTCGGTGTAGCTTTCATCGTCTTGACTACAACTGTTGTGGGACTTAGACTCATCGGACGGCCACCATTCTCGGATTCGTTCGGAATTGATGATGTGATTGGTCTTATAACCTATGTACTCAACTCAATACCGTGCTCTTGGACACCCAAGTCTCTTGCTAACCCTGGGTAGTGCACCGCAATGGTGCAGACAATTCTGACAGTGAGAGGTGAGAACCGTCTTTCTCTGCCTGTTTTCCACTGGCTAATCACATCCCAGCCGCACAGAACGGCTGGGGAATTGATATGTGGGCGCTTGACTTAGCAGACATTGTTGCTCAAATGAAGGTCTGGATATTGCCAGCCCCCATTCACCTGCCCTGAGATGAGCGCTCTAACATGAACTTAGCTGTTTTATCTTTGCATTATCTTCTTCTACTTCTCTGTGGTAATTGCGAAGCTCGCAATACTCTTCTTCTACCTCCGAATCTTCACCACGCGAACTTTCAAGCTGCTCACCTACGCGGTGATATTGTTGTGCACAACATGGGGCCTCAGTGTGGTTATCCAAAACATCTTTTACTGTACACCGGCCTCCTTCTACTGGACACGGTTTGATGGAGTATCGCAGGGAACCTGCTTAAGCTATATGGCGATTAAGATCATGCCGCCCATCAACATCGCCTTTGACGTGGTGGTGATGGTCCTACCACTACCGTCAATCGTGCATTTAAGTCTTCCCTTGGCTCAGAAAATCCGCGCCATCAGCATGTTCTCGGTGGGGACACTGTAAGTACAACTTGAGCCTCCTTGAGCTGTTTACTTAGCCACATTAGAATTATTATTGCAGGTGTCTTACGCCTGACGCACTTCTATCGTTCCATCACACCGTATAATATCACGTGTATGACCGCCCTTTTCAAAATTTATATTACTTACTCACACCCTATCTCTCAGACAATGGCGCGGAGCTGGCCTACTTTGGAGTCATCGAGGCAGACATTGGCGTGATCTGTACCTGCATGCCAGCCATTGCAGTACTGCTTAAAAGAGTCAAACCTAAATGGTTTGCTGCTTCGTCGGACACGAGAAACCCGACTCCCCATGAACTAGTATCGCCACGGCAGGGAACCTTCCGGTCCATTCCAGAGCCAACCTCGAGGAGCGAGGATAACCTCCATCTCATCGCCCCCTCATCGGATACTTTTCGCCTACAAAAACCACAAAAGTATGTGACGTATGAGAATATATGTGGGAGTCCATGATAACAGTATAATGTATCTTCTACCGCGTTTGGCACCATGAAGACAGGAAAGTATGTGCTAGAAATAAAAGACAGTCAAGCTCCCCCTCTACCCCCGTCACAGTATGACGTGGCTCGGAGGTGAAAGAGCCATCTACTCTTCTGCATCTGTTCCGGTAGTGAAACGAAGTCTGACATCCGATTCACTGGTGTGTCAATCATCGAGATAAGATATTGGGTAGCCGACGCCTTTAGTTTCTATGCTATTCTGCTTGAGGCTGACCGCATCCGCAAGTTTATAGCTTCGTGACTACGTATTTTAAAAGCGGCCTACATGTCTTGCTTTCTTTTAGGTCCCGACTTCCGATGGATTATTAGCCAAGGGTGATGTTGTTGATCCTCGTTTTTAATTTGAAATACGATATATACCAGCGAGGTGGGTATTTGCGACGCTTGATGATCTCTGAAGCTCTGCTATATACCGAGGCAGAATAGAACATCGGCAGTTAACGGTAGTTGAATATATAATGACTCAGAAGCGTAACTGAGGGTCCAAGGTTTCATGTCAGGGCAAGAAAGACAGGCCAGACAGATTATGCAGATGCAGGTGCCGAGGCAATAATAATTGCGTAAATCGCACAACTGCAGTCTGGTAGACCTATATGGTTGGAGGCGCAATGTCTAAGGCGCCTAATAATGCATCACAAAAACAGCGCATCGCATCTTACTACACCAATTTGCAAGGCCAGTGAATATGTTCACTCACTTCATGTACTTTGGGTGAGGGCTGGAATGATATGTGTTTTGTGGGGTCTCCGGGTCCGCTACAGGAGGATCTGCAGGAGGCGGGAATGTGGAATGCAGGGGAAACGCGGTTAGAGAAGATAACGTGAGCCATCTCGGTATTTCGAAGCGGCACTTGAGAGATCGTGAGTCACGGACCCCATGTCCAAGAATCGCTGACTGATATCATGATAGTAATTTGAGGCAATCGTGTCTGGCAATGAAATTGGATCAGCTGCTGGCTGAGTGCCAAATATAAAGTCTCATCATTCCTTCAACTGAGAATAATGGCAAGCAGCATTGAATTACATGACTTAAAAACTCAGCCAACTTCTTTTACTACAATGTTCGGAAAAAGCCTAGGCGCGGCAGCATTCCTTTACGTGAGCATTGCTGGCATGCTACAAAGGCCCACTCTTGCGGCTATCCAGCCAGATGTTGCTTTACCAACCGTCGAGCTGCCAGACTCAACTTATAGGGCTCGCATGGCTGAGGTCTGCTTGAGTAACCCCTTAAAGCAGGAACCGACTGACACTCGGCAGACTCCTGGTGATGATATGACGTACTACAATTTCAGCAACATCCGTTTCGCCGCACCGCCGGTAGGAAATCTGCGTTTCGCGGCCCCCTCCCCCCCGAACAAGAACAAAACCATTCAAGATGGCACCTATGGTAAAGTCTGCTATCAAGGTCACAGTCCTGGTCCGGCTGTCGGCTTCGATCTACAGAGCGAGGATTGCTTGTTTCTCGATGTTGTCGTGTCCCAGTCAGTATTCGACTCGAATGCGAGCGCCCCAGTCTTGGTCTGGATATATGGTGGTGGCTTTGTCACCGGGGGTAAGAATATGAATGGTAGCCCGGCCGGCCTCTTAAAACGTAGCAGGGAGGGTGGTAGTGACGGAGTTATCTATGTCACTATAAACTACAGGGTATGTTTGGAACCTTAAGCTGAAATAGTGTCCTTTGATTGACCGCGTTGAAGGTTGGTGCCTTTGGCTTCCTTGCTGGGGATGCCATAGATAAGGATGGCGCCGCAAACGCTGGACTCCTTGACCAACGCTACGCTCTTCAATGGGTGCAGGAAAATATTGAAAAGTTTGGGGGTGACCCCAAAAAGGTGACGGTCTTTGGCGAGTCCGGAGGTGCCTCATCCATCATGCATCATATTACTGCATATGGAGGCAGTGGAAAAACACCTTTCCAAAAAGGCGTCTTACAAAGCCCTGCGTTTCAGCCTTTTCCCTACTCGGAGGATTATAATACTCTGTACAACGCTTACTTGAAAGCTGTGAATGCTTCGGACCTTGCTGGACTCAGATCAGCAGCTAGTGGCCAGCTGCAGAAGGCAAACGTGGCTATCCAAAATTTTGTCGGGATAGGTGGCATTTTCAACTGGGGTAAGCTCTCTGGTTCTTCATACGCCACAGACATAGTTTGCTGATATCTATCCCATTTCAGGTCCAATCGTTGACGGTTCCTATATCAAACAACTTCCCGGTCTAGCCTTAGCTGACGGCAATTACGACACTAGTGTCAAGTTCATTGTTGCTCACAATCTCGATGAAGGGTATATGTTCACCAACTCGTCGGTGAAGACTGACTCCGAAGCAAACGAGAACATCGCCAACTTTCTTCCCCATGCGTCAAACTCCACAATTAGTTATATCCAGAATACTCTATACCCACCCAAATATGGAGGGGAGTATAGTTACATGAGCCCATTCGAACGCTTGAAACTTTTTGTGGCTGAGTATGTGATTGTGTGCAACTCTCGCTTCGTTGCAAAGACGTCTCCCAGCGACGTATACGAGTACAATTTTGTTGTTCCCCCGGGGTACCATGGCGAGGATGTTGCATACACATTCTATACCGCAGATGATTTGTCTGTCGCAAATACAACCCTGGCGCAATATCTACAGCGGTACATTACCAATTTTGCAAAGAGCGGCAATCCAAATGGACAAAATGTTCCAACTTTTCAGACATACGGAAACGAGGGGGAAGTACTGCAGCTCAATACTTCAATTATAAAATATGTGAGTCCTCTCAAGATATCTATTGGAGACCAATGGCTCACCCATGTGCTCTGTAGATTCCAGATACCGAAGCCAACAACCGATGTGACTACTGGCAGAATGCGACTTATTATACTTGACTTTGTAGGTCAGAGTTTATGGAGCTTTACACGAAAGGAATAAAGGCATATAAATATGGCTGCATCTATGTCCGTACTTAGATCAATGCTATTCCGCACTTATCTAGAAACAATGATATTGTGTACGAGGGGAGAAGCGGCCACCGAGCTCTATAGTATGCACCAGCGTCATAATGATGTGGCTGGGCAATTGTGGATAGAGGGTGAGCAGTGGGTGCGTAGAGGATAGGAAACAATTGAGCGGCTCATCAAGAGCTACACTGTCAGGAGCAGTCCCTCTCATGACTAACCTAATCGTTCTAGTCAACTTCAACTACATGTCGAATTTTCTTCATCAAGCTCCTGGGAAATTTGTTTTCTGCCCTGGAATAAGACTTCATCATTCCATCCCTGCTTGATGAAGAGCTTTCATAATGAACTAATCCATAAGATATGCATGGGGGTTTCTTATTTCAAGACGTCAAGATCTCATTTGTCAGGTTATATGCAAGGTTCTTTGCTTCGTCCGCAGCCGCCCCCGGTTTGTAACTCTTATTCCATGGATGGTCACAATTTTCCATGCGGCGATGGAGAACGCGATTCCTATGCACATATTAGCTCTTAAGCATAAGCGCTTCTGCTCCACTACAAAAGCTGACCAACCCACATGTGATGATGAGGGTATGTCGGAGCATACGGACATACCCTTCCGCCTGCCCTAGGGGTCGACCTCGCTTAGTCATTACTTAGTAAGCTATCTTAGATAGGCGGCCGTTCCGGCCACCCAATAGGACAAGCATCCATCGTTACCCACACAGGATCGCAGACACGTGACGAAAGACGTCCCCGGCAGCGGTAAGCGGCGAAAGCAGACTAGGTCCGTTCCAGTCGATGAAAGCTCCGTCGTCCTCGTTGGTTGACAAAAGACAGGTGAACTCAGATTCGTCGACATCCGATTCGAGGAAGCTAGCAGAGTTAAATGGTAACGGATTGGCTTCAGAATCCCCGCCCTAGTTATGCTGCCCGGAGGCACCAAAACTCTCTCCTTCGCGATAGGACAGGAAATGGTTGGTGTCACTGGCGTCATACCACGCATCTAATGTGGCTTCAAGTCAATAATCCCGTGTGTTCTCATGGGGGCTCATGACCTACCGGAAGACATGTCTTGGAGCTTGCACGGTGACTCGTAGTGCTGGAGATGAACAGATGGGGCGATATTCAAAACAGGCCAGGCCGTCCCTTTGGATAATGGATGGCTTTTTAAATATTTTACCGTATGTTTTTAGTATTGGCTGCCCTGCGATGTTGAGCGCCCATCTTTGAGCCGCGGGCTTCCCACCAGGTGACAATATGACTGATGCGTTAGATGCTCCGGGTATCCTGGCAATTCGCATTTCCGAGATCTTTCCATTACCAAATCGTCCGAACTTTCGATCCTGCTCAAGATTTGATAGAAATTCAGTTTACACAGTCGGTCATCAGGGGTTCCTCTTGGATACTCGTCGCCTCGCTCACCGAAGAGCCAACTTTTTTTTCATAACATCATGGATTCATTGACGGCAAAGTATCCTCTTTGTTGACCAGGGTGTGCTGTAGAAATTATCAGTGACTTGGCCGGTTGGTCAACGTCACGGGTTCAGCACCTACGTCGAGATG
>JAMAAV010000050.1:0-47372 GCA_023625155.1 Aspergillus sp. B3601
ACCGGAAACCCGTTTGATGAGGTACATGCCACACTAACCCAGGATATCGTCTGCCAGTACGATGTACCCCCGGAAAACCGGCTGAAACGGCGAGATGTGGATCCAAGCATTGTGAAAGATACCGTGGACGAGGTCATGGCATGGATCAATCGGCAAGTACAGTTGTCCGTCTTCGAAGAGGAAATCTAAACCGTATTGCCATAATGAGAATCGATCCTTACCAGCGGGCAATCCGGTGTGGAGCAAGGTCACACCGAATGGTTATTTGCTTAGCAGGCGGTACCCTACTTGGCCCATCGATTCCGTCATGACGCTATAAATAACGCCAATCCTCTCATCTTGGAGCCGATACACCACGCCGGCGCGCTTCGAGACAAAGCGTCCAGAGATAAATTTTGTGAACGCTGGAAACTCGTCATTAAAAGTACCCACAAGTCACTCGATTTTGTCTCATCACATCTGCTTTCACATCGACATACCCTCATGCACGGAAATAAACGCCGACGTACGATATGGGCGGATCCCACCAGCGAATCCACAATGGATCTCTCGAGACCGTTTGTTCGACTAGGGAAACGAGCGAATGCTGCACAAGATCCTCCCCGCCAAGTCCACGACCAAAGCCATTGGGAAGACTATGAAGCGGGGCCGGAAGTATTCTGTGGCCGAGACGTCACTTTGGCCCGACACCGCCGGCATAGAAACGGGATGGTCCATGTCCAGTGCCTGAAGATGGATCAGTCGTCTATTGAGTCGCGGATAAAGACCATCAATCAATGCCAACATGCGAGCTTTCCTCGCCTCTTGCACGTTTACGACGCTGGCGAACACCACTTTTTGGTGTGGGAGCCCGTAGAGTTCTCAGTGCAGCATCTCCTGAATATCGATCTCCGCCTGTCCGATGCTGACATCGCCCTGATCATCCGGCCGGTAGGTCATTTACCAGCATCCCCTGTGCAGCTACTCACAGGGTTAGCAGGTGCTGGAGGGTATTCGATTCCTCCAGAACCAAGGACTCGTGTTGGCCGCTCTGAGCCCGAATACCGTCATGCTGACAGAGGACGGTAATGTGAAGATTGGTATGTTACCCGAGGCTCACGCAGTTGGCTGGTGGACTGACCCTAGCCGCTCAGTGGGCGTGGAAGAGAGCTGCCGAGTCCCAAACGAGGATATGCATGCCGACACGCTCAAGCTAACCGCTCTTGCCGTGATTGTCGAGCAACTTATGGACCGTGTCACGGCCACTATGAAGAAATGGAAAGAGCCTCATTCCTGGGGACCGGAGATCAACTCTTTTCTCCAGGACCTGAGAAAGAAGTCCCTGGATGAATTGCTCAAGGTAAATTCCTGCGCCCCTTCAGGTCACCAACTCACTTTCCTGAACTTGGCCCCAGGATCCATTTCTCGCCTCGCGGGCGACTGGGGGCCTGAGATGGCTGGCAACTGCCGCTAATAAGGAAGTGCGGCATGAAATCAGGCGGCTTAATGCGGACGGAGTCCAATACGATAGTCTTTGAAACCGTGAGGCTGGCCGTGACGGGGCTCATTGATACGAAGTACTTTGTTCTATATTGGAAGTCTACATTATTGAAAGCGTAGGATAAGTCGGGCTCGCGCTATTTGCCGTATGAATCCATCATTGTAGCATCCGGATATATACACAGGCGTTTCAACCGCCATCGGGCTGTGCCTTCGCCACTTGATCAACTCGTGCTCCTCCGCGTCCACGGTACGCGGTAACGCTATCGACACCAAGGGACCGCCCCAGAGCCAGTGCCCTACGTGGTTTTATTTCGATTGGCGTCGCTGTAGAAGCCGGCTTGCCTGCGAGATATCACCCCTTGCGAAACGTAGTTCCTCTTGCAGGCTAGCTATAGAGCGTTCTTGCTGCGCACCCTCCTGTTCTAGGTTCCGGTATTTCGCCTCCCAACGGCTACATGTATGAGACACGGTTTCCGCGTGGCGCTGAAGACGACTTATCTCGCGCTTGAGCTTCTCGTTCTCGAGACTTAGCCGCTGGATGGCAGCAGTGAAAGACCCGTCGTACATCAAGGGCTCCTATGGTCATGTTTGAATTCAGATCATGACAAAGACGTGGCAATGCGCAGCAACACCGAATCCAGGGTCGAGTGGACTTACGTCGTCTTCACCGAGGCACGTTGGTCTATCATCGATGAGAACTTCGGGACGCACCGCTTCGATCGACACGCCGAGCTCCGCACATATAGCGTCATACTGTCCGACGGACCCATTGCTCAGACTTCCCTGTAAGAGGTGAGCGGATCTGTCGGTAACGGACCATGCATACCCATGGTCCTGAGATGGCTGCAAGCGAACTTCACTGGGCGCAATGCGTAATCCGAGACGGTCATCTGGGGAGCTCTGTCAGTCCCCACCTTCTGCGATGGGCCATTGGACGCGTACATATATGATTGGCCAATGCTTCTCGACACTCCTGCCGTCGTCGAGCTCGCTTATCATTGCTGGAGCGAGCCATTCTCACACTTTGTCCTCGATCGATGTGAGAGTTGATCAGAACGCCTGTGACTCGGGGTGTATTATATTCTACTCTCCTGTCATTTCCAGCATCCTCGAAGCCCGGGTGGCTGAGCAGACACCGAACAAGTGCGGTCTCTGTCCACAAGCCACAAACGCTGGGCATGTGCACAAACCGGAAGGGGGGAGAGAGACGGTCGATAAAGCTTTTGAGTTCAACTTATTTCTATCATGTGCGAGGTATCCGGTCAACACAGCTGCGCATAAGTGGATCTTGACTGGTACCATATATTGACCGCAGCATGATGACCGGTCAAATAAAGCCGCCTTTTGACTGACCCACATATACAAGGGTCCATGCTCAGGCGAACAAGGAACGGTCATTCTCAGAAAGCCGGAAAGATTGCAAAATATTTTAGGTGCAGTATGGTCGGACCATGAATATTTAGCGAGCAAATACGCTGTCCTTTTCCCTAGATTGCGAGCCTATATTACGGGATGGCCGGCGGTATGGTGGTAGGAGACAATGGTACTGTATCACACCCGGCTAAGCCCACTGATAAACGTAACACAGACATACTTCTCACATACTGTAGCTCGCTCCGTAATTCAATTGAAGCCCAGAGCAGTCCGTGAGATCGCTACTACGGGTGCGCCCCGAAAGGAGATCATATCCGAGTGCTACCTACCATCTGAGACTGATCAAAGTCTTGGCGAAAAGATCAGTTAATCTTGACGAACGGGCTTCGACCCAGTACCGTATTTGGTCCTATGTCTCACCTGGAAAGATACCGATAGGATGGCAGGTCCTGTCGAGCGTCGAGTGCCTACAGTTCAGTCTAGTGGGTGGTCTTCTTGAAGGCATGGATGCGGTACTGTTGTTGTCCCATCATTTAAAAGAAACCCCGGAGGGCACTCGATTGAAAAGCGGCGTTGATAATACCGAATTCTTCCGTCTGCATCCATGTTCCGCACAAGCTAACAAGAGTAGGCCGGGTGTAGCAGGGTGCATGTAGGGATAATCTAGTAAAGGCTCCCGCACATGGGAGTTCAAACCGCATCGCTGTGTGTGAACACTACATCAGTTCTATGACAATATGCAGTTTGACATGTAGTTGGAAATGCCCCATTGGCGCCCGGCCTCCCTAAACCGATCTACTTATCCCAGCGTAGCGGGAAACGGGCGCAAAACCACTCGGTGATATGCGGTCTTGCTGACTAGGTTGACGAGCAATTTCAGGCTCCCGTCACCAGCCTGACACTGCAGCACTGGGTGCTATGAAGGAAACGTGCGTCAGCGTCAACCGTGTCAATGTGAAAGCAGTTGAGATTACCTGCAATAGCCTTTCCAAATGACCATCAGAGTAGTCTTCGCCAAGACGGGCCGCGAAATCCAGGACGTCGTCGCTCCAACGGTAGTCCGCTCCGTTTCTTCGCATCAGCTGATCCACAATATCCCGCAAGTCGGCCAGTCTCAGGCTGGCTGCGTTGATGTCGGTCGGGTTGATTGGGCGGCAGCGCTGGACGCCATCTGGGAATCAGTCAGCGTAGACAGGGAAAGGTACTTCTCCCCTCGGATGACTTACAAATCTTAGCGTGGCCCTCCTGGGTAATCACAATATGTTCTTGAGCGAGATCTTTGCCTGGTAGAACCAGGCCACTGTCACAGAGAAGTTTGATGCCCTCTATAATCTTCCAACGGTCAGTTCTCCGCTTAGGCCAGAAAGGCGTACCCGTACCGGTCGAATGATGTGGCCAAGTTCGTCTTCCTGAATCCGGCAGAGGGAAATCAAGACGCGGTCCAACGCAAACTCAGCTGGTTCCCACACGAGATAGCACGTTGATTGATAGTGCAGCACATCAAGGAGACGGAGAAAAGCGTGATGAGCGAACCGAGAGACTTTCTCTACTCCTCCCTCGACCAGCGCCAAGTCTGTTCGAGTCATCTGAATGTGGACTAATTTCGCAGGGTCGTCACGGCGTATAGCAAGGTAGGCCTCATGCCCGGCGCGAACCAGAGCCTTGTGGATGTATATCGTCCAGGGGTCTCCGGTTGTGATTTCTCGAACAAGGGGCCGTTCGTGGCGATCGTTTTCATCCTGACGTGCGTTGCTTTCTCTGCCAGTGGACGACGGAGTTGTGTGGCTTGGGCTGGTCACCCTGGAGGCGCGCGTTGGATTTGCCAGGCCAACTGAAGGCGTATCATCCTTGAACCAGATGGTCCGTCGAGCGCCAGACGTCGGCATGGTTTAAGGCAAAAATGGAGAGGCACAGATGGCAAGTGGCCGCGGAGGCGGAGACAGTTGATTTATAAGGTCGGATCACTTGGCTAATTGTCACATCACCACGTCTGACCACAGCAAGACCGAGTTGCCCACCCACAGCGTTCTTCCCCCTCACTGAATGATTTACCCCATCGCACACGGCCCGAACCTATATTTAGCAACCTTGGCCTGTGCCAAAATGTGCAAGATAGTGCTTTCTGTGCAAATGTCTACCCGCTGGGCAGGCTGGTACATTGGCACCGCACCGTCAGTTCCCCGTTCACCAACGCCTGGAAGAGCGCGCACCTTTTGGCGTGAAGTCACGGCCTTCAACCATTCTTGTACCTACACGAAGAGATGGCATATCACTCAGTTTAGTCTATTCCGTACCTGATCTCCGGCATCCCATACTGGGCCACACGTACCTTCTGGTTTTCCGCGCTGGACAGCGAGACCAGACACCTAGTGGGAGAGAGTTTTAGCGGCAGTACTTCGGTGAACAAGGATGGGTATAACTCACTGCAACTGAGGCAAGCATCCAGAATAACAGAATGGTAGCAGAGAACATGACGCTGGAGGCTGTTTGGGCTGACCCCGACGCCCGTGCAAGATGTTGCTATATCAATATGTAATTCCCGTGGTCCCTGCAAGCAATACTCTACCCCGCATAAAAAGCGCGGGTGCCTTATGCCTTCGTTTTCGTTATGGCCGAGACTTGATCAGACACGAGTCGTCGCGTTTACATTGATCTTGCCTCTAGACCCTGTTAGATCAATGCTACGAAACATTCCTGATGTAGATCGATTTGGACCTCGTGGTCGAACGTGCACAAGCCGCGGTTACTCCATACACCATGATATTGGACTCTGGCACTCAGGGAGCTATAGGTCACAGTGAAGTCTTCGGGTGAGATTGATGCTACAGTAACTTTGTTCTCACATGGCAGGGATTCCAGTTTGGAGAGCCCACCCCTCGCATCCATTCTATCTTGCGGTCCGATTAGATCACTGGGGAAGAGTAAATTCTAATCGCAGACAAACGACGGGGACTTTATAGAGGTATATGCTTCAGCAGGGTTTCCTCTGCATCCACATGCCCTGCTTTCCTGGCGCGGTCCAATGGAGTTCGGCCGTAATCATCTTCTTCGTTGATATCAGCGCCATGATCAAGCAGTAACTGGACGATATTGGCCCGGCCGGTAAATGCAGCCAGACACAGTTCTCTGTGACGCGGAGTGACCTTTAGAATCATTCGTACTATAACCTCGTCTCCCTGAGCTACGGCCATGTTCAGTGGCGTGACTCCGTCAACGTGTTGTATGCCTGCGTCCGCGCCGGATTCAAGAAGCCGCCGAACAGCGGCGTGATTCCTTCGGCGTACGGCGTACGACAACGCGGACCACCTGTCAGAGTCCAACGCATTGATGTCTACACGGCCGTCCCGTAGTAGAAGCATCATAATGGAGAACACATCGTGTCGCTGGGTGGCGAGATGGAGAACGGTCTGTCCAGCGTTATCTCGGGTGTGCAGGTCCACCCCTGCCAACCCAAGAAAAAAACATACCGCGGACATATTCCCTTTTTCTGCAGCCCGGAGAAGTCCGGAGCTGTTTTCGTGGTCTATGTTGTACTGGTATAGGTCCTTTTTCAACCAGCGATAAAGACCTCTGTTTGCCCTCATCAGCGCAAGGATGTCTCGTGTCACGGAGCGCAGCGGAAACGTGCAGCACAAGCTCTGGCGGGAGATCCGCAAACGACTTAATCAGAAGAATGTAAACGAGGCACTGTTGTCGCTCCCCAAGGAGGACAATGGACTGTATGGCGTGGGTAAAGACAACAATCGAAGATAGAGCCCTTCTGTAGGGGAATCAGTGCTTCCGCCTATCCGTTATTCACTTTAGTGTTATCTGCAATACAGTATATATTTTCCTGTAGGTTCTTATGGACTGGCCTATCACTGGTCAATTAATCGGCATTGGGAATACTCGTCGCAGTTATGGACGGATATACACGTAAGCGAACCTCAACATGTCGACTGCCTGATTAAGTCTTTTCGAACAGGACAAACCAACCTGCCCTACTCCTTGAGGGATAGCATATGCTGACGGGCCCTCAGGCTAGAAGATAACGCATCGTGCCCTTTGGCATAACGTTAAACAACCACCCCCTCCCCCCCATATCTCACCACACCACAGAAAACAACTGGGGTATAGTCGCAGGAGTCGGGTCTGCTGGTCTGGGATTTCACTGATGTGCCGGGGTCATAAAAGGGGCCGTGAGTTTAAGCCGATCACAAAACCAGAAGACAGAGAGAAAGAGAGGGTGTCTCCCTCTACAATGGGCTGCAAACAAGCCCTCAAAATCTGATCATCGAGTCCCCAGAGTGGAAATCGGTGATAATATCTACCATCACTAGGGTATATAAAGGCCAACTAATATGACCCTAAATCCAACAGATTCGCAAGCTCACAATTCTACCAAGAGTCGGAACAGCAATCAACAAGAGCTCTCTGAAGATGGCGCCACGCCCCGGAAAATCAACCGGAGTGAATAAGGCACCGCGTCGTATAGCGACTCGGGAACGGGTAAGAGATGCGGAGGCACGAAAAAAGAGGCTCAACGATTTGCAGGCGCAGTCAAAAGAGAATATCGCGAAGAGAAGGGCTCTGGAGAGCCAAATCGAGGACATACAACAAAGACTCCAGGATCCGGAAATCGCCAATCAAGCTGACAACGAAGCGCAGCTTAAAAATTTATTCATTGAGCTTAATCAATTGACCGAAAAAGAAGATGCTATTCAGGACCAGATCAAAGCTGCTGATGAAGAACAGCGTGGATCCGATATGGATGTGGATGATGTGGATCAAGGCCTAGGATCGGACCCCCCGGGACTTCGCACAGACCCGAGAAGACAATGTTCCGGTGGACGACAGCGACGAAAACAGCACACCCGAGAATTATGCGGATATACTCCCAGTTAATATGATCGATTTGACAAGAGGCGATGGTGAAGCAGAGGGACGGAGCCTTGTCGGCGGGACGACGCTAGCCATGAGCAAGGACAGTAAAGGGCCAATCTATTTGAACTCCTACGGATACAAGAGCTGCGCGATAACCGTCTGGGAAAAAGAAGAAGCAGAACGCACTGTCGATAAACGTACAAACATCCGCGGAGACCCTCACAAGAAAGCAATGGAGACCAACGAAGAGGGGGAATATATCCATCGGGGAAAGATCAAGAAGATTCTAAACGTTGCTTGGAAACCCAAGGGGCAGATACAGAGCATGGAAGACCTTCTAGCGTCGGTGGAAGAGCTGAACCCCCAAAGAAAGGCAGACGACAGGAAATACAGGTACCCATTCAGTACTGTTCTGGTCGAATGGACTGATGGGTTGGAGCGCACGTGGATCAGTCGAACGAACTACAAAACCCTCAGCAGCCTGTCAAAGGCCTCGAACGAGCGAACGGACAGGAAATTTTACCAAATCGGGCTCCTCCAGGTGAGAAGATATCGAGCGTATCAGGGGGGTGATTCGCGTAACCTGGGGGACCTCGAGAGAACCCCTCCAGGTCTGGCGGAGTCTCCAGAGCCGGGTGAATCGAACGCAATCCGTGGGGATACGGCAAGCCACCAAGCCAACAACCGAGGAGAGCCAAAAGACGTCGGCCAAGTTGGTCGGGCGGAAGGTAACCAAAACGGGGTTGGTCGAACCACTCCAGGCGATCCGCGCAAGCCAGGCCCGGTCAATCAGAGCAGCCAAAGTGTGGGCAGCCAAAACGCGGGCGGCCAAAACGCGGGCGGCCAAAACGCGGGCGGCCAGGGCCAAGCCAGCCAGCAGCTTCTATGCCGAATGGTTGCGCGGAAACCATCTTGACGCGAACACTGAAGTTAGCACCCTTGGAGACCAATTATTTGGGAGATTCACGGCAGCAGCCCGCGCTTACGCGGACGAATACAAACGCAAAGTTGGTCAGCAACTGCAGGATGACATGGGCATTCTGAAGCGGTACCCGTAGTCTGGACATGTTGCCATGGGCAGAGTCGGGTACAGGACGGGCCGACAGTACGAAGCAGCAAATATCGTGGGCGATATTGCAACACCGAACTCATTCTGCTTGTTCCTTTTCCTCGCCGGGCTTTTCGATTTTTGTTTTCCAAATTATATGTTGCAGTAAATATCCCAGAACAGAATGACCTGATATTGAATAGAATGATGATTCTTGCTCCTTCAATCGAGCATATTAAGCGCCGACACGCTCAGAGAAAGGAAGGGTAACAGTATTTGGGAAGTATGTCGGATTACTCGGCGCCCGCGAGTGACTGCTGTCACTGTCGTAGACGTTTCATCAGCGTCGTTGGCAGAACGGGAAACCCCGAGTCTACGAGTTGGCTTGGTTTAGAGATTAAGGGCCTATTCCAAGAAATACTGATGCCATTTGGAGGAACAGATACACTCCGTTATTTCTGTCACCACTTCCATGTCATATTCGCACAAGCAAAGTAGACGTAACATTTGTCTTGGTACATTCACAGGGCAAACTTTGGCGCATTTAGACGGCCAGGACGCGTGGCAGAAATGCCTTGGGGCTTTGCACGGCACGTTTTGAAAAGCTCCTCCCCGGGATCTGGATAACATGCCCGACAGACGAGATGGAAGCATGGTGCAAGATAAACCTCGCGAAATATCGTCGTGTGCCCTTCGCAGGGTCTGTTTCGCCGGTCTAGGGTTGCCTTGGAATGAGCCGAGTTGAGCACAGAGATAACTCTCTCATACTCCCGCCACGTTTTCGTAAGTTGTCGCTCAAACCATCCGCACTTCTCTTCCAAACGGCGCGTATCTTGGTCCACATATTCCTTGCCCCAGATTGACGTTGTGAACCAGAAGCCTTCTTGTCCCGAGCTGGGATTACCATCTCAAGCACAAACCGTGCCACGGCCAGCTGGCTTTGATCTTCCGGACATCAATCCACTCGATCACCAAATTGCCTTGGCCCGTGGGTCTACAATGGCGCTGGACACCACCCGCACCCGACTCCAAGCAGTCAAATCTGCTCGGCGACTGTCGGTTCCGGAAACTCTGAAAGACAAGCGACAACAGTGGGAGCAGCAGGAGCCTGAAAATCAATTCTACGAGCACTGTCTGCACGTTTTCCAGCATCTGGCCGCCGTGGCAATTGACGTATCGCAGTAGCTGTCGCTGCTTCAGTAATTCGAGCCAGAAGTGAACCTCGCCGGCCACCCTCGCATTTGGGGAGCAGCCCAGAAGCTACGTGACGCGTTACGGCAAGCACAGGAGCGGGAGGCAGTGGCGGAGTATGAGTGGAAGAAGCAACGGAATATGCCGCGTATGGGGATGCCTTCGTCCGGGTGGGTATGATGAATTGGGATTTGGGATTACTGGATTAAGGATTGTCGAGAAATATCCATGCGGACGTAGGCATGGCGCGGAACCGACTCTTCGTAAGAGAATAAACGAAGCAGACGTGATCAGTTCTCAAATACTTCCTCGTCAATAAGACCTTGTATAAAGGCATTCTGAACATAAAATTGCATGATCTCTAGGTCCCAGGCTGCTGCCAGCGCCATCATGAGTCTGAATACCCTCACGGCAAGTGTTGCTGCAGCTGTATCGGTCCTCGTGTATGGGTGGATGTCACCTCTCACCACTAGCCTCGCTTTGAACTTGGTGACGTGTCTTTCAGCATCAAATTTATATGCAAAACCCCACGTGCAGGGATTACCAGCTTCCATTTTGGTATATGGACTGCTTCGAATACTCCGAACTTCCAGAGGCCGTCTAATTCCACCTGCATGGCTTGCTGGAGCTGGTTTCTTAGAGGATGTCGAAGCAATTCGTTCCATGATTCTGGTGTTTTGGGAATATTGCTTTATGAAGGTTCGATGTGACCATCTCCGCCGGCCGTAGCTTCGATTGACGGACCGCAAAGCTCATAGCAATATAAAACGAAGTATAATGGTTGACCTTTGCTCGAAGGAGTTGAGTATAGTGCGTACGATTCATCTTTGTTCGATTCTCTGCGAGTTTCCCTGCAATTCTTGCACTACATCATTTCATTGGGATAACGCTATCATACCATCTTAGTGGGGGCGCATCCTCCATAACTTCGTCGTTGTTATCGATTGGTGAAGCATCAGCGTCGCCTTTATCGAAGTCATCGTTCCGGGGCCGTTCGTTGTCCGATTCAACTGGTGAGTGGGGCGTTGGGGAGGTATAGCCATCCTCATCATCCCTATCATCCTCTCCCAACTTTGGAAGGCCTCCAGGAAGGTCAAAATCGGTGTTCCCATTGTCTTCAGGAAGTGCTCTCCCGTCGATGGACGTTGGTGGTGTTTCTGCCTCGCTCTACGAATATGGATCGCGTTCTGTCTCCTGATTGGATTATTCCGATAATGAGACAATCTGATTGGTCAATGGTGTTTGAGGCATTGGTTAGCTTGAGGCATTGCATTTCCGCTTCTTGCTGCGAGTTGTTTTGAATAGTATCATTACTCTCAACACCCTCAACTTCACCTACTGGCGGTTGGCCTTCGAGATCACACACCTCCGTCATTTCTTGCTTGTTCGAAGAGTTCGATGGCCCATTCGATTCGTACGAAGCATCGTTTTCTTGATTATCCTCTAAACCCACGAAAAACGGCAAACTGACGATATTACAGGGATTCTCGTCGGTTGCTGCTGTTTTCGTTTCGAGGTGCTCTGAGTATCTCAAACCTGCAGTCAATAATGGATCGTCTTTCTCGTATCTCCTCGATTCATCAAATACAACGTCTCGTGCTCCAAAGACTGACCATTTGGGCTTTGCTTTAGGATTCCAGATCCTCCAGATATTATGAGCTTCATAGCCAATAAGGTACCCAATCCCTGCTCGTGGCTCTAGCTTATGGGACGCCGTCGTCTTCTTTCTATAGAACGCCATGCAGCCATACAAATACATATTTGACATATCGACGTTGCGCGGGATATCGAGAAGGTCGTACAAGCGTTGAAGCGGTAGGAACCATGCGTTGTTTGCATCTCTGGTTGGCGTGCGATTCATGACATATACTGATGCCCTTATGGCTTCACCTTCTAGATACGGCGGTAATCCTGATTCTAGGTGCAGGGCTCTTGCTCGCTTCATTAGGACCCCTCCAGCACGCTCCGCCGGTCCGTTTTGCTCAGGCGTATCGGGGACAGTAACATTTAGATTCAAGCCATAGAAGCTATTCAGATATTCAGATTCGCTGGTTAATAAAGACTTCTCGCCATCTGAATGAAGAGTCTTCAGCTTGCAATTATAGCGCCTCTCTATTGCGTTGACCATATATAAGACAGCTCCTTGACAACCCGTCTTGTCAAGGTGGTAATCTGCCCAATGGGTCTTTGTAGAGGCGTCGAAGAAGTGCGAGATATATCTGACCATTCCAGCCGTTGCTCTTTAAAACGATCATGTCGAAATACACCATCTCGAACGGTTTTGTGGCCGTAGGCATGGGTATACGCGAAATCTGACATGGCACCTCTGTCAATTGACATGATATACACTTTGGCTTGAACTCCATGCGGACCGCATCATTCTCTTTTAGGATCTCAATCCCGGTTGACAATTCTGCAAGTTTTGAGACTGCTGTGGTGTTGAGGTGGCCCATTCGTTGGTGCCAGAGATCCTTGCTCCCCTTTAGAACCCTCGGTTGAGCTGACCTCCATCCGAATCTGGTTATATTCGACTGTATAGAACCCATGATGCTTCTTGAAGCTACAGAAGACCTCTCCGTTTTTCCATTCCAATACCTTCTTGCGGCCGTTTATATAGATGCCTGCTTTCTCTGCTCTCTGCAACGACATGATGTTTGTATGGAAGCCTTCAACGTAGGCACATTCTAATAGCTTCACGGTCGTGTTGGAACCATCTGGCATCTGGCAATTGGCTCTGACTACACCCCAGTACTCGATTTTGTTGGCCGTGTTGCCAACGAGGACGAAGTCCTCGGGATCCGCCTTCCGAATATCTGCCATGCGGCTCAAATCGTTACTCACATGGGTTGTCGAGCAGTATCCGCAACTACATTCCTATATAGGGCGCAATCGGGGTTCGCGTTGGTCAATGAACAGGATATCGTCATGCAAGCTTTCTCGCTAGGCTTCTCCGTATTAAAATCTTCGATAAGTGATTCAATCCTCACTTCCGGGCGGTTCTTTTGATGAATATCGATGATATTCCTGCGATTGTCGTCCCTAGCAAGAGACTTAACGACATAATCTCGAGTCTTCTGGCTTAAGGTCCAATTGTCAGGTGCGTCGTCGCTGTTAAGGGCCCAGCATTTCGTCGTGGCATGTCTCTGATTACATATCAAAAACAGATTCTTCTTCTTGGGAGCTGTATCGCTATTTTTCTTAGAGCTCTTACCTTTCTTGAGCTTCTTGACGTTATCGTCCTCATCATGTGAAGCAGAATTCTCGTTGTTTTCGTCGTGCTCTCCCTTAGAGCTACTGACTGCAAATGCCGACTCCGTGGTTCTCCTGGATCGTTGGTTGATCGCTGTATCTGGTATAAAGGTCTTGCCTTCTCTAAAGTCCTCCACCATGTCGAGGAAGTTGACGGATTCACGCCTTCGAAGCATCCTGCGGTAGGATGGTGAGAACTCTGGATCATGAGGATAGACTGCTTGTATAAAGCCATCAACTGCATCTCGCTCATCTGTGAGGATTTTCATCTGCTTCATCCGTCTATATAGGCTGATCCACCTGTCACACCGTGTATGGACTTTAGTAGCTGTGTTTAGGACTGTATATTGCTTCAATTTGGACCATTTCGTGCGTGTTGCAGATCGGTGTGGCCCATCGACTCGTTCGGAACGGGCCTTCAGTGTCTTGAGAATCCCTCTTGCCTCCATTTCGTATTCGACGAGGTTCTTGAGCGTCGTCGATATCGTGTTGAGGATCTTCTCGGTCAGATCTGACATCCGCATATTGAACTTCTCAATCCTTTCCTCATATTTCTCGAGCGATTCTGTATATGACTTATATTCCTGCGTCGAGAGATCGTTCTTCGTGCCTTTCGAGCTTCGTCAATCCATAGCTGCGTGCACTCAAGCTGCGGGGGGGGATAGGTAGGGCAACACCGTTCGGACCTGATCCAGGCCGAGTGGAGGGCGTAGGCTTGTGAAAATTTCGGTAGGCTTGGCGGGGACGATTTCATCTTCATGCAAGGTAATGGATCTAATGGATATCTGTGCAGCAGCTGGAGTGAATGACACCCAGATTGAACAGGCGGCGATCTCTAATAAATGGCCAGAAAACTAGCTGACGGCGGCTTAGTGTCGGGGATTCTCTGGAACGGAAATCAGAGACGGGCTTTTCAAAGGCCATGCTTTCACCACCGAGAATGCAGTCATCTTAGCCCATAATCTATTCTGTTCAACTATCTTGGCCGACTTCTCAGCGCTTGCAGGCTGCCTCATAGATCCCCGGGTGGCCAAAGCTCCTTCCCCGTCAGCCTCAGATAACCAGCGATTCACCAGGGCCACAAAGACTCTCGCCACGTCCGCGCGGTCATGGAGATTAATTGACTGTTTAACATCCTCCGGTATGAATCGCATCACGAGAGCCAGGGTCGAAGGTACTCGAATGCGAAAGGGATATCTTTGTGCCAAAGCCCATACCATCCCGCCACCACCCGCCATCACAGGGGAGAGCTCGGCTTGACCATCCAGGCCCTGCTCGAGCATTTGGATCTGCTGTCGAGCCATGGTCGATCCTGTCTGCTGCACAGAGCGGTATATCCATCTCTTGGCCCCGCGGGCTTTTTGGGCGAAACGATGGAAACGCCTCTGCTGGCCGGTTGTGGTTTTCACCTGAGCTTCCGCATTCCTGGTCGAGAGCTCTCGCAACAGTTCCAATATGATTTGGGCCATATGTAGCAGGTCTTCTCCGCTGGATGGATCTTCAAAGCCCATGTCTCTAGAAGAACCCTCCCCATCACGGTGAAACGCGATTTTTTTGCCACTTGCAACTCCGTGGGATGAAGGTGTCCACCCCTCTGCCGTCGAATTATCGGGACCAGTACATACGCGGGTTCATTCAGGGCCGACGAGCGCCATACTCGAGGGTGGAAACTCCCCGGGTAGTGCTAGACTCATCCGCAAATCTGATGGCGGTGTTTTGGGGCGTTCATTGCTTGTAATCTGTTGGGTATTGTACAATGGGCCATTGACAACCTCCATGATCTGATCGACGAATGCGCTAAGATAACAAACAATGATGGACACTTTCTAAGCACGGAGAAGACGCGTTATCTCTTGTATGGGCAGCGGTTGCGATATAGTTGGTTTATCTTTCACCCGGTGTTGACACCGTTTTCACACTGGACAACACATGGCATATGACAGCCAGCAGGAATATCCTCTAATTATGGCGGGCGCTATTCAACTTTGTATATTTGTCTATACCCTGCCGCTCTTAGCGCTACAGCGAAAGCCCGCCAGGAAGGACCCCTCATTATTATACCACCATGCACTTATTTTATCGCTAGGCTGCGTACTATGGAGTAGACGAATTTAGGACCCAACAGTCGAGGACAAACGGTGCGGCCGAACATGGGAGATACAAGCATCAACTCCACGGCCGTTCAGGCTCAGTCGATAGCAGGTCCCAGAGTTGACTTCGGCGTCCACGCACCTTTAGGGAGGGCAGTGTCGGCAACACCATGTCGATCGGATCCGGAGGACCATAGTCCGCCGGTGTTTTGTGCACGGCTGGCTGGGGTCGTTCCCGCTGAATCTGTCAACATCAAGTTCTTTCTACGCCGCCGGGGACTTACCATTTCACGGTCTGTTGGGGCCGGGATTTGAGGATGAGATCGATACGTGTAGATCCGGCCGTTCGGCATCTCCAACGTGGTCCAGCTGCGAATCGCGTACAGCCGCCAGAAATCATTGTGGCGACGGAGCAGGTTATTGCGCCGCTTGCGGATCTGTTCCTGCTTCACGCGGTTCTGGGAAGACACCATTGGCACATACCGCAGAATCCTCGCGGCTTAAAGACGAGTGCACAGCGCGCTAGATTATATACATCTACAGACATTGTGTTGCTGGGGTAGTACCAGCCCGACAGTAAGGATCGTCTGGTGACTAGGAATCTCGCACATTTGAACGTAGGCAAGTTAATTGAGGGCATCACCGCGTAATCTGGGCAGAAAGAAACCAAGTGAGCTATCCCTTGTATGTCGATATTGGCCCTCAGAAAGCTGCGACGTACCCGGGCTATGTTCATGTAGATACTGGGCAAACTTGAGCCCCATATATGGGCCGGCTTCAGATCATTAATGGCGGTAAGGTCACTGCCCTCGAAGCTGCTTGTTGTAGAGCCGCTGTGGCAAGTCTGAGTGTTCATTCCTCCTCTTACCGGTATAACAATCCCTTCACCAGACACTCTGCGGCACATCATCAGAGCCTCGTCTGGTATTCTAGCGCAAGCTAGATGGCATCTCAGACTCAGCACCTGGTCCCCTTTGCCGGACAAACCCGGTATATGCAGATGCTGTTGGAGGTGGATTACATGCCTTGGATGTACAACGTCATTGCTAGCATCGCCCATTGGACCTTGCTCTGTACAGCTTTACTACAGTACGACGTGGTTAACGAGGAACAAGATTTGTGGCGGGTCTTGGCGCATGGCGCGTTCACCGAGTGTCCAAGAAGTGCATCCATGAAGTGCGACGCGGAATTCAAAAAGCAGCTAGGAAATCATAAATTTAATACATGAGCTGGGAAACTCCGTGGCAAAGCATGTCCCTTTCCATCATTTATCAGGCAAAATAACACATATTGCAGCCTCCAGATTAGCCACTGTATTTACCTTTGACTCTCTTGTTGGCGCGGAAGGTGGGTAGTAAGCGACAGGATACCAAATACTGAAATATAGGAAAGATGCCATAGTGACGCACAATAGTGACAAGATGACGGCTATGACTACGTCGAGCACATCACCACCTACACTATGCGTAGAGCGGAGTACACAAAACTCTTAACAGGTCAAGTATTCTGATGGCACGATCCACCACCATGCCGAACCGTCCGAGCTAGGAACATGCTATCGGTCCGTGTCATCGTTCTCGAAACAAAGCATTTTTCTCAGCAGTTACCGCAAGGCATCGTTCAGGTTTCCAAAGGCACAATCCATGCATGTTCCAGAAAATCCTATCTTTTTACCAAGATCCGAATGGCTCGTCTGTGCACAAAATTAGGGGGAGTTGATTGTAGCTTTGTAGCTTTTTTTGTCTCTAGAGTTGTTCCGAGCCACAATCCGGCTTCGCCCTTTCGAGACATAGGGGAACTCAATGGGAACGTCATAATGCTCTTACCTAGGTATTGCAAACCTAGGGCTGAGATTCCATAGCTCACAGACGCGTCATCGCGGCAAGAGCCAGCGTACGTATATGGCTGGCAGCCACACATACTTGCGTCGATCTCAATCCTTGCGCGAATATTTCATTTCAAGAATCCGGCCGACCAGAGAGGGTCCTTGCACTACTGAATATGCCCGCCAGACTTAACCCTGGCAAACATTCATCTTCAACTTCGTATGCTCCCCTTCTCCTGTTCTTTGATTCGACTGACCAGTATCTGCCCTTCATGCAGATCTCGCAATACCGCCTTCCTGGCAATCCTCGGCGTGGTCGGTGGTGCCTATGGAATCTTCCGCTACCAGTCCCCACAAAAAGGTCACGGCCTCGTGAAAGATGATGATCGCGCGAGTATGGACGGGCCGGCGAAGCTGGGCAGGTCAAAGATTGTCTCGCAGGATGATGCAAAGGTAATGATGGGGGATCCGCCGCGTAATGCGGGGCGCTCTCCCGGTGAAGCGAGGGATAGTAAGACGAACGGGTATCAGGACAAATAGGCTTCGCCTTAGTTCGTTAAGTTCCACCAGCGGCTGCGTGGCTAGTGTTCGTCGGATCTCGATACTTGGATGCTGCGTATCACAGCCCGGCGAGTGACCCCCGTACGTCTGGAGTATATATGGAAAACTCCCTTTGTTTGGTTTTTTGGAAATCCCGTTACCTGCGCAAAATCCCGCTGCGACCCTGTTCGGGTACGGCAAGCCCAGTCTTTGCTGTACCACTCATTATAGGGCTCGCATATATGCATTATGAATGATTATGCTTTCTCTGGTTGATCTTGGATTGCCTCGTGTATGAGACCCTTGGGGACATGTTTTACGCTCGGAATGTAACACAGTTGTCGAAGAACATTAAGTGGCGCTGGGATTCATAGCTAGCGAAAAGAATAAGGGCGGTCCCAAGCAAGAAGGAGCCTGCTGCGGCCGCTCCCTATACACTTGCACACCTAGCTCATTTCTAATCTTCACGCAGTCAGTTAGAGCTTACTAGTATATCACATCTACCTCCTTCAGCCCGCCCTGGTCCCTGTAGAGGATCCCAAGTTTATCAACAGTCCTGAGAGTGGATATTTGATCGGGACCTCGTGCCTTCTGCTTGTCGGATAGGATCCACTGGCACTTAACAGAATCAAATTGAGGCATGAGAGTGACTTCCATACTCGTCCGAGAACGGACAAGGTCCGGCCACTTTCAACAATATAGGTAATAGCGCCAAACCCGACTCTACTTACCATTGTTACCATGAGGCCGTTTCCTTGGGTGTGTGCAGCATGGAATGTAAATAAGACGGGATGCAAGCTTTAGGAGCGCGGGAACTTTCGCGTAATGAATGCATGTCATGTTCTCAGAGACAGTTGCAGTGTAAATACAGCCTGACCAGGCTTTTACAATAGGTTAACTGTTCCATATACGTGACAATCGCAAATTAACTCGAACTACACATACAAGCCATGCAGATTCTTCTCCCAGGCAGGTGCCGGAGGCTGGTGATTGTTTTTCCCGCAGACGAGCCGCCATTAAGGCCAAGTTTCTTTACGGTTCTGTGCGCCGCTAGCACCCATCGTGGAGACAAGAGAAAAGCCCAATATGTACTGCAAATTCAAGACGGGCGATCACGAGCAACCTTAGGCGCCCCGGCAGAAGTCTGATTCGTGCGTGGGGGGTGATGCTAGCCTGGTCAGTCCAGGATGTGGATGGCCTACCAGCAGGCGTACAAAACCAGGCGGTTGGCTTGAATTGCAAGACAGCGCCGTGAAGGGGTCGACTTTTTGAGAAGCTGAAGGATTCGCTTCGTCCCTGCGCTAAACCATTTCCCTTTCCAAGCCAGCTTGCCGGACTAGTTGAGGTTCAGACGAAGATAGACATCGCGTAGGTTTTCAGGTCCAGAAATATTGCGTCCACGAAGGATAAACATGGCCCCGCTTTTTCCATCCCGGATCTGAAGATCTTGTCAGCATCAAGGGGAATTTTTCCCCTATGAGGACCATTCACGAATCTCGTACCTGGGCTCGTCTTTGCTTGCACATATAATCCGTTCAGGTTGAGCAGTACGCGTCGTGAAGATATTTACGATGGTTCCAGAACCATCCGCCTTTTTAGATTCGGACCCTTGGCAATTTAGTGTCTTAGGATTATTGATCTCAGTATAGCAGTGTTGAGCATAAAGAAGAATGTAAGAATCATACCGCCGAAAAGATTATACTGGACCGTACAACCTTGCTTATATCGTGACATGTTTTAGAGACTGCAGATAGCCGAGAACCGAGACTCAACTCGGTTTTCAAATAATGATGAGGAAGCCATACTTGAGTGCGTTATATGTCTACGGAGAAGCAGTACATGACGTCTCGTTGATGTCTCATTTAACGTATCGGCAAAAGAACTTTCCATGGAATGGCGCCGCTTTAGCGCCCGCAACTGGCCCAACAGAACCATAATACCATAATGCGTGCTCGCCCACAGCTGCTCCATAGGTATTGGATATATCCAAGGAGACCTCCACAAGGAAAGGGACCTACGGGCAGTTGGTTTCATAAGGGTCCCCGCGGAAACCTGGGGACTCATGTACCCTTCCTGACAGGGAACTGTGTTATATCTCAGTCCTTACCGTCTGTCTGCTATTTCTTTAAACGACGGAAGGCTGGTTTTAGATCCGAGCATAACCTTACTGCCGACCGCCGCGCGAAATCGCAGATAAAATGCTAGTTTGCCATTTCTTCGCCGTTCATCTCTTTTCCTACTATCGCCAAGATACCATTTATGCAGTAGTCTGAATGAACTACAGGTGATCTGACCGACAATCAACAAGGCAGTAGCCCACAATCCTGAATCTTGTGTTTGCGCTGGCTGCCCAGTTTCCGCAATTGGTCTCAAAACCATGGGTGTGCGAGGCGGACACGTCATCCGAATATCTTATTCGTCAGCGTGATCCACTTAAGAACCGATTCGGGGGTGCAAGCCTGACCAAGGTTAAGATACCAGACGACGATAACCCATATCACCTGACGTAACTATTTCGGATTGCATCACCACATACAATCTATAACCATAAGCCGCATCGTACGGTAAAATATAGCTCTCACAATACTTCAGGTCAACCCTGGCATTCCCCGCTTTACTCCTGGCTCTCCAAAGCCAGGGACCAACAGAGGTCTGCGATTTTCCAATGGTGTGCGAAAGATGGGGAAGAATCTTAATGCCGGTCGGTTGCCAAACGCTTCCTCTATTAAATATACTGTGACTCGCCACCATGCCAGTATTGAGCTGATTATCCAGAAGTAAGCAGCAGCTTTCATACCAGTGTCAACACCACCTCCATAAGCAAAGAGGCAACAGGCAATGGTACTTCCGATTGCAAGTGTGCTTAGAACTCCGCACAGGATAAGATCTCGCGCAGAAGACGCGATTGCCTTCATGTATATTAGTAGTTTCCTTGTGTGTGCAGTACCTATGACAATACTTACACCAGACCATGTAAAAAATGCCAGGACAATCATCCAGGAAGCAAGCTCTGGATAGTGCTCATCAATCGGATGTGGAGGTAATGTTCCTGCGGCCTTTTCCGAGCCGTTAACAAAGGTTCCTGCTTGGAGGGGTACGGCACCTCGCACCACGAGGAGGTATAGATGACCAATACTCATCCAGAAACTCCCCCAAAGTACATGAATCACTGTAACCAGAGTATCTCTAGCAGCATAACCAAAGAAACCGGCAACAAATTGACCAAGTCCGCCCCAGAGGGCAACAAAAGGGAAAAATATGGTAGGTGAGCTTTCGTCACCCCACCATCTAGCAATATAGGTAGCGGTAATCCAGGTTGAGCCAGCAAAGCCTGCAAGCCCTAAAGCTGCAGGGGCTGCAATGGGCCGGAGGAAGATCGTGACATTAGGATCACGGTCGAGGACGCGATCCACTTTTTCGCGATTGCCAGGTTCCAGAGACATCTTGGTAGATCTTTTGTGTTTCGATTTAAAGCGGAGCAGCAAGCAAGTTTCAGGATTAAGGTCTCCGTTGTAATCCTGCGTATGTTCATTCCACCGCTTTTAAGCTTCCGACAGAATTGTCAGACTGTATCACAGCTGTAGAGAACATCATGATGATGTTTATTTGGTCTCGTCTCCTAAAGTTAAAAATGGTGTAGCTCCCTGATTTGGGATTCTTCATCCGTCATTTATACGCAGATTTACATTAGAACGGAGTGCGAAAGAATCAAGTGCGCGGAGAATGCTTAAATGCGCGGAGAAATGCTTCAGCTAGAGATTGATGTCTGACCGCCCTTGCACTATGACACTGTTACGACGAGTGGACCAACTCCCCTTGTCTACGGGTAGGTAAGGTAGCACGGACCAGGCCAGGCCAGGCCAGACACTGCCAACATCATCCCACTCCGTCTCGGATGAACAACCCCGATTACCTCATTATGGGAACTCGACTGGACAAGAAATCGACAAGCACATGGCGCTATAAGGTGGGGGAACTGGCTACGTTGCTGAGTTCATGTCATGTTCATTCTGTCGATTGCGCCACCCCTTTGGCCCCGCCATGTGCCGAGGTAGTAGACTGTACGTGTAAAGTAGATCATGCAGCAGTTATCACAGTTGTTACGGGGTAGCTGGATCAGCCGCCTCACATGAATCATGAACTGGCAGATCCTCTGCAGTCTGGATGGCTGACGTGCGTAAGCTTGGCGCGGACCTTGGGGCTTACGAAGAGGTATAGCAGGCTAGTTAGTCGGACGTGATAACCCCGCGAGGGCGGGAGCGGGACAGAGAGGAAGAGAGGGATGAACATGATGGAGGGGCGGCCGAAGCTGAAGGCGGATCGATAATCGATATTCAAGAGGGATCCCAAAACAAAATTTCCGATTGAGGCAGGAGATCCAGGCTCTAGACCATTGTGACGACGTGATAGAGGCGATCAGTTAACCGGAGAATCACGCATGCAGCGATCGGCTGCTAGCGTCGGAGTCGTGCATGGTCGCGGCCAGTGATAATATCTTGATGGAGGGTATAGCAATCTATTATATGCTGCTGCCGGTGAGTCTTGACATGTCGGGCGATTGATGATATGTATGCATTCATTATGCACTATGCAATGGATCTTCATATCATGCCGGTTTGTTATGTGTCTTTCGTGCATGATGCAGGTCTGTTACGTACTCTGCAAGGTTATGGACATCCAGAGTGTTCCTGACTCAGTGCAGGTCCTGTGGACATGACATCTTGTATAACCTAATAACCCAGGCTGACCAGCGAGCATCGGATGGTCAGACTTTGCAGCCGTTAACAAGGCGGCATTCCACGCAATCAATTAGCATTTCCCAACCCTGCTGCGGAACGTACCGGTTTCCTTATTATTTATCCTTTTGATTTTATTTTATTAGACTTCAAGGTGTATCACGGATGTCACCCGGGTTCTGGAACCTGTCAGACACGACAAACGTTAGCCATTTTGGCATTTATCCACCCACGCTCCTGGGATGATGTCTGTGCTGTAGAAGCGCCCAATGCGTTCGAGGGGTAGACTAACCTGCACAAGTGATTTGCGCGGGCAGCAGCCAGTGATATTGTTTTAAATAAGCAAGAGATCCCTAGGATCCTTCGATGATGGGGTTCTGATCGAATTGCGCGCTACGTCAGAAGACTGCCTCGAATCCAATGGCCATTCCTTGAATACATCGCTGTCATTCCCATTCCTGAATGATTGCTGAGCCACCGTGATCCTCGTGGGCTGTGGTGGGCTGGTGGCCGTTTCTGACAGCAGCCTGAATGTGAAGTGGACCCTAATGTGATGCCGGACAATGTTCCCCGTTGCTAATCGGCTTAGCAAGGAGTATTATATCAATACTCCGATTAATAATATCCCAGCCGTAAAAACAATCCGAAAAGTGGCGCTTGAGTTCGCAGCTGCTGGAAAAGCCAAACAGAATTCCGATAAGCCCACTCGAGCCCTTCTTGCTGGAGTAGCTCAATAGTGCGAGCTGCTAAGTTCGTGCACTGGAGAGAGACAGACAGAGATAAACATAGACGGTTCACGAGGCTCCTCAGCCGCGTGCATGCAATACGAGAAGCGCATCGCGATTAAATGAGGAGCTGATCCGATCGTCAATTTGGACAGCAATAACAGCAATTAAGCCGAGATTATCGGCCGGCATTCCAGGCAGAGAACCAGAAAATCTGGGATCTGCGTGATGGAGAGCAATTGGCCAAGGTAAAGGTACCGATCGGCGATCCTTTAGCTGTTTGTGATCACCACTGCAGTGAGTTCGTCTGTCATAAGAACACCTCATGATCGCCGGCCAGGGCAAGCTAGGGCAAGCTTCCCCGCAGGCCAGATTTGACCAGCTCAAGTGTCGTATTAGACGCTGGTAGCAGCCGTTGGTCCCGCTGCTTTAAACAGCAGGTGAAGCCCGAAGTGACGCATTGCGGGCTTCCCTGACGGAGACGTGCTATGGGGTTCCCTGATGTCCATCTCAACGCCACCTGCATGTGGTGCACGCGTTTGACTTACTCTAAATGCTCGATGAGCCCTTATTGCATTTCCACTAGTTTGCTCCACGCACTCACTCGATTCTCCTTGACCACATTGTCGGTTTCTTGACTACATTTCCTGTTCAGAGTATAGATTCATTCCTTGCTTGTAGCCTTATGAAGTCCTCGGGGTTTGCTCAACTGCTTAAGATACTATATTTATGGTCTGAGCGTTGCACTAAATCCTGCGACTGCTAGTTCGAGTAGTGCGCTGCAGCGCCATCTCCCGCGGCTGTCATTCCTCGTCTTGTTATCGTGATGTCCTTTGGACGCCTGAGGCCCTCGGACTTAAGTACCCCTGCGATGTCCTGGTTTCCCGTCTTTTTTCTGACATCTGTCTAATTTCTTGCCTCAATAATTGACATCTGCGATAGACTCTTGTCTCTATATATAGCAAGAAATCTGTCTAACTTTGACGTGGTTTACTACCACTCATCATCCTCTTAAAGCATTATCAACCTCACTATGGCCGCCGGAGCCAGGCGTGATTTCCTCTGTCTCTGGAAACATTGTGGAAAGGTATGGACCCTTATCACCTTTATGACATGCACTGACCGTTGTAGTCATTCTATCGCAACTCCGACCTCCGCAGACACTACCGTATCCACACAAACGAAAGACCATATCGCTGTGGCGTGAAAGACTGCAACAAGGGCTTCATCCAACGCAGTGCCTTGACCGTCCACTCGCGAACGCACACAGGTGAAAAGCCGTTTATGTGCAATTTCGAAGGATGCCACAGTGCTTTTTCTGATGTATGATCTACCCGCTGCCATCATTCAATACGAACTAATACGAATAACCAGTCCTCGAGTCTGGCCCGCCACCGCGGAATCCACACAAACCGACGAGCATATGTATGTCCTGAGCCAAAATGCAAGCGAAGGTACACCTTATATTTCTTAATACCCGTTTCCTAGACAGAATCTCCTCACTGGGTAAATAGCCTGTATTAACACACAAGAAGCTTCCGCCGGAAGGCCACCCTCACAGACCACAAGGACAGCTCGCATGCAATGGACCTGGCTATCCAGACACTATCACAGACCTACTCTGTCTCCGAGAGCGAGCAGGAGTACGACCAAGCTATTATCCATACCACCCCTCTTACTCCTCTTCTCCCGCAACATGATCCGTATCCTTTCACTCAGCAGGGAAACTGGTACTGGTCTTATCCCATCAGCAACCCAACCCATGAAGTCGGTTACAGCAACCTACCAGTGACCTTTCTCACTGCCCCAGTTGCGAATGCCCAGGAGCACTCACCAGTCGTGACACGCAGTCAGAATTACTCCAGACCACCTCGAACCACGTCACCCGAGCTGCTATACGGAGATGGCTACCACTTTATGCAGCAGCAGCAACAATACATGCAGGTTCCCAACAAAAGCCCCAACTATATGGCCACGGCCAGAACTCGAACCCCGGATGGCAGTGCTCTGATGGCAAACGTCTAATGCACCCAGGTGATGGCATGGGATGTCGTATTCCGTACTGAACGTGAATGTGGATGTGGAATGTGGCCTGGATGGTACTTTTTATTTCTTCGTTTCTTCTTTTCTTCTGTCCTGGATAATATGATATGATTTTACTACCGAGGATTTCTGTATTTAGTTTCCTGTGCGGAATGAATAGTGCCCATGATTTATGTTATTATTATTTCCCAGATACTTGACAATATTTGACAATATTTGACACATTCCTCTTCTATGGTTGAAGGATCGGACCCTACCCACTAAAGGGCGGAGGGGCGCCCGGTTCCCCCGAAACGGCCGAGTGGTACCAAAAGTACCCGATAACGGCATGGTTGCCATCGCCATCAGCCAATCAGTATAAGTGCAATTCGTCTTTGTAATGCAATAATCTGGTTTTGAGTAGCCGTTATTGGAGCATCGCTGGCATCGGATCTCGCCACCTTACCTGGATAGGTACTGGTTTAGGTTCTTAACGGGATACTATAATACGCATGTATTGGACATAGACTTTCTTTAAGAGACGAACTAAAGAGCATCCTTTCCCCTACAACAGTGACCACTTCGGTAGGATACAGCCGGCTGATCTTTAAAGGCGCTTGACAGGCTGGGAGGGGACACGATAATACACCATGTACGAACGTTGCAAATGCCAGCAAAAACGACCTGAAGTTGGCGATGCAACCAGGATCACTTGTTGATCGGCAGTCCGGCGCCTGGGATTTCTTGTCACATCTGGACTCCGTGAAGCCACCGAATCACCAACCCGTCAGCCACGGACTCCACCTGGGGAGAGGGATGTATCAAGGCGCAGGGAATCGGGAATTACTGTGTATTCACTGGTCGACCTAGAGCTTCGTTTTCGCGGTGCTGCGACACAGAGCTTTGGATCCCTTCAGAAGGGGGACCAACCTCCTCATCCGAGCTCTCTTGCGCGCGAGTATCCAGTGCCGGCGCAGACCGGCTTCGGATTCTGATCTGCTTTCCATACCTGGAGAAGAGGAACGGAGTGCCTCCGAGAAGTACCGCAACACCCCTGATAAGGCTTCCGTCGTTATCTCCGCTCATGACTCAGCCATGGCTCGGTTAAATAACTGAATCGAAGGATTTCTTTACCTGGTACAACAAGCGCCGCGGTATCTAAAGGCCAACAGTGCTCTAAGCATGTTGTGAGATGCTGCGAATCACGTCAATTGCCCGTCACCACGAGTGGGTACTCATTCAAGCTGACCTCATCCGAATCTCAAGTAGGCGATGACATGTTAAGAGATTTACATAGATTTAGCGAACCTAGTCTGCGGCATGCTAGCAACGAAGGGCGATATTTGCCTTCCCTTTCTCGCTGATGCACCTAGCTGCTCCTTTCAGGATGACACTCGTATATATGATGTCAGAACGATTTTCAGACTACTATGGTTCTCCAGCTTCTCTCGGTTCGGCGCAGCCTTATCGATATTGAACCCATTAGGCGCCGTCATCATGCGGTCAGACCTATGGAACGCGAGGTCACCACTGCTGCAGGTGACACACATATAAAAGATCCCCCAAACTACAGTCAAGATAGAGATTGGCTTATTAAAATTGTAGACTTATCTTCATAATATTATCGGTGAACGACAAAAACGAACGAGTCAAATAGCGACTAATCCATGTTTCCTCCGGCCGCCGATTTAGGCGACGACAAATTATCTCCTACAGTTTATATTCCATAGAACATCGGTCACGTTGGCTCTAAGGCCGATGGGTGTATATTGAAAATAGCCAATTGCTCGACCTCCGCCGTCCAAGGGACGATGCCTGCGCTACAAACATGCGAGATTCAACCGTTGCCGGCCACGCTGGGGCTCGAACAAAAGAATGTGCGAATTTCTACGTATTATTAGTACCGGTATTGGAAAAACTGATAAGATTATAGACTCTATCTGAAATCTTCTTGCTAAGATCTGAAGAACCGTCCTTTGTCCCTAGCAGCACCGACTTCACTTACCTCAAATCTCCTCATGAGTCAGAAGACATCGAAACCAGAGTCCAACCCAATTGCGAACTTAATCTTCCCTTAGAAATTTCTTCTACTTATACTGGATACCCCTTCCTCTCGCGCCACGTCCTGGATAGGGAGGTCCCACTCTCACCTCCGCGAGTTCTCCGCAACTCCCGTTTCGAACCAGATCCCAGCTTCCAGGATCCGGAGCGCCAAGAAAGGCGCGCCAGGCGCCGTGCATCTCATAAGATTGTCGAGAGGCGGTACCGACATAATCTCAGTTCGAAGTTCAGGCAACTTGAGAAGGTTGTGTTACAGCAGGCAGACGCATACTCGGCTTCTTCCGCTTTGGCATCATTATCAAAACGGAGCAGTGCCCTAAGCTCATCTACTTCATCGCAAATGCCCCGGAGGCAGCAGCCGCCCAAGTCATTGATTATAGATAGTGCGTTAAGTGTTATTGAGGGCTTACGAGAAACGAACCATGATTTGAAGCGGAAGTTAAATATCTTGGAGGAGCAGACCGGAGGAAGTATGCGGGAGTCTAGCTATGCCTATCATGATCAGGATCAGGGAGGAGGGAGTTAGGAGGATGCTGAATTCTATGTTTGAAAATAGGTATGCTGGAAATGCAAAGCGTGAGGTGGATGGTTTCAAGATATCTTCCCGAAATAAGTTGGACCCGAGCGCCTTGCGCATATTCTGGAAGTTGTGTGGCAAAGCAGGCCGCTTCCTAAATACGAGGTGCAGAAATGGTATTATATTCGCCGCCCACTATACTAACTTCTGGCGTCAGGATGGATCAAGATACTTTGTGTTATTCAGTGGAAGGCTACCGCAGATGTGACAATGACTCCATGCGTAGGAAGCTAGGTCGGGTTACTTAGTGTTATGTGTAGTTTGACCTAGGGATACATAGATTTATTACAGCTATCTGCTCAGTACATACACGACAGGCTTTTAATGGCACACTCAAATATCAGGCTAATAAAAGACAAGACAGTAAACGCATTTGTAACAGGCACCCACCACCCGTGTGCGCCTGCTTTGTAAAGGATGGTGTTACACAGCATCGAGTGGAAAGAAACGGCACTTTAAAATAAACAGAAGAGACTAAAAGATCCCCACCCGGAGGTCGAGGATGTTCGCATCGGGTGGTTGTGGAAACATTTCGTGGTCCATCATGGGTTCCTCAACGCCGAATGGCAGGTCCCGTGTATCACCCATGTACATTGGAATATGCCGAGAGTGCGGCGACTCCAGTCCGGACAGATCCTGATCATGAGAGGTTGGGCATTCGTCGAAGGTAAAAATTGCATCATGAGAATGCGACACCGAACCTGAGTCTTGCCTGCGGTTACGAGCGTTCGCGTCCTCCGGTTCACTTAAGGAAGAAGAGTTAGAATTGTGCGTCGTTGCCTGATTAACCATTCGGCTAAGATAAAGATGAATAGCCTCGTCTTTGCAGCGCGAGTGCACGAGAAACTGATCCTTTAAAGAGAGTAGTTGACTGCGCAAGGCTTTCACTTCGCTAACAAGGCTCGACCTTCTCTGAGACACCTCCTGGAACCGGTTCTGAAGCTGGCCTGCCTCTCGCTTCTTCTTCTGACGTGATTTGCTGGCTGCCGCGCGGTTCTGCTCTAGATGTCTTGCACGCTTGTCTATTTCACCGTTCTTCCAGCGCAGCGGAGACAAGGATTTGTTGCTGCTCATGTCCGGGGCTGGAGAGACTCGGCTGTTGTCGAGATTCACTTCAGCGTCAATTGACTCTTTGCGGCTGTCACACGGGGCTGGTCGAAGAGCACGGTTGCGGAGGCGGGGTTGGTCGTCGTCACCTTTGCCTTGCATGTTTGGCGCCATGGCCTGCGCGGAGCCTGTCTGGCCGGTTAGGAATCGCATATACGGCATTCCGCTGCCTTGGTATTGGTTTCCTTGTTCTAGCAGTGATAGAGAGATGAACTCGGGAGAGAAAGCGTTGCCCAGGTGTAGGGTCTCTGGGGCAATCGACGAGTCCAAGAACGGATCAGTCTGGTAGGAAGCAGCCTGGGTAGACATTCTGCCGATTTGCTAAAACGGTTCTTGAAACTCGACTCTCTCGCGTTGGCAATGAGTGACAGATTGTTCGAAGTATCCTTCCTGACGAGGATGATTTCTTGGAATACGTACACTCTCCGAAGGAGAGAAGCTTAAGGTAACAAGAGTCCGTGATGGTGAACAGGAGTGAAACAACAGGCCCAAACATAAAGCTCAGTTTTGAATCGACAATACCATTAGCACGGGTTTGTAAAAAAAGAAAGCGAAAACGGTGGGCTCAGCAGAGCTACTATATTGATTCCACGACGATTTGCCGTAAGCGGGGAAACCCAGGTCTGGTAAGGAACCGATATCAGCTAAGGCCATGACGTTTTCTCATGGAAGCGTCCCTCGAATCAACTAGACGGCCTCGAAGGGAGGTCGGTTATGGCCGCATAGTAGATGACCGAGAGATCCGCGAGCTTTGGAACATTAAATCGGTATGACGCTTTCGCAGCTCAAGCCATGACAGTGCGGATTCTCGCTCAATCAGAGATACAGGAAAACAGTGCGGCGCGGGTCCGAACATACCCTAATCTCCAAGGAGTAACGTTGGGACGGAGAAAGGCATATCGTTGCCTCGCGAGTTGCTTAGAATTTGAACGTCTGCCGTCTGGACCTTGGGTGGAACCAAAATGGCGTTCCTTCGGAAAGCCCACCCGGCCAGACGGCGAAGAGGCCGTGCCGCTGGCGAGGACCCCTGATAGTCGACGGCCTGTCTAGCAGGCGAAAGAGTGAAGGTGGAGCTTGCTTAATAGCAGGGTGCAGGGTCTAGACTATATTACAGACAAGCCGCTGAAATTCTCGGAAGAGTTGGGAGGCCACACTGCGAGAGGTGAAAGACCCTCCACCTTCCGAACAGAATAAACGGGTGGGCGGGCGTCCCACCAATCGCTAGGGCCGGAAGCTCAAGCTGCAAGCCGGCGATCAGCGGCTATCCCAATCCGGCAGAGGACACATATGGGTCCTTTGCGTCGTACTAGGCCATTGCAAACCTGTGGATATATTATCTGTTGCCCCTCTCGTAACCGCCAGCCGAGCGTCCAGTCAGCACTGAACGCTAGATTTTATCTGGTTGCATTGCCACCGGGCGCTAGATGGTTGTGTATTGTTTCGGCAGATGCGCAATTATGGTGCGCTGTCTATGCAAACCCGGGTTTTGATGCGTCATTTCCATGGAGTGCTGGCGGGCTACGCTCATACAACCTTTCGAGCTACCCTACCTGCCTTTCAGCTCCCGGGCCCGAGATCTGACGTCGCCTTCTGCGTCATAGAAGGTTGAAGCCTTCGCTGACTGCTGTTGCAAGAAATCGCACAACTAAAGACCAGCGCAATTGCAAGCAGGGGTTGTTAGATGATTTCAAGCTGTTGAATGCCAGGGCATACCCCCAGACACCGTTTGGAATGTGGGAGGCTGGAGTAAACGTTCTCCAGGGTAATTTCAGTGGGCGCATGCCTTCTCCACCCGAATCCGGCGACGTAATGGACAATAGAGGTCTCTGACTCAGACACCAAGATATCGCGCCGTACCGCTGAAATGGCTATGGAGTCGTGAAATAATGCAGCTGCGCTTGCGGTCATGCACGCTCTAAACCGTTTATCTGGCTTTCCACGATAGCCCCACATAAGCTAGGTCTGCGCTCATCATGACCAATTGACAATTTCTGGGCTCGCTCTACTGCTCCGGCCGTCATTGGATCTTAGTCCTTAAGAGGGATCACGCTGACTAATAAGATGTCGTTTCGGATGATGGTCTTGGTTTGTCAATAATTGATGGTTCGTGAAAGGTAATGGGCCCTCTGCACTAGGGTAATGCAACCAGGTGACTTAATCAAGGACCTATAGTTATGTAACTATATCTATCGTTGGGCACGATGTACAACAACACTCAAGACATCACATTTGATTTTCCGGTCAACTGGCTGCATTCGTGCGGTGCTTGGAGTGCTGGAATATAAAGTATGTTAACCTTTCGAAGCTCGGATTGGCTGTGTTCACACATGGCTGGGACCGATCAGTTGCTGCAGACCGTTATTAATCACGAACCGTGCGCTTTATTAGAGATCGAACCACCACACCTGCAGGCTCGCGGCATTTTTAATTATGTCCCACCATTATTTCGAAAATTCTACACACGACGTATCATCTTCACCGGCTTGGCAGGGCCTTTTGACTGCTGCGTACAAGTGCAACCTGAATAAAACAGTCAAAACTGAGGGCTTAAGAACAGATGTTACTCAACAGAGGCACGAAAAGTCTGGAACACGCTCAGTTGCATTTTCGGATGATGGGCTTGGCGGAAGTAGCATGCCTACAGCAGAGATAAATAATGCTCTGCAGGAGTACTGTGATTCTTTTGACCAGACAAGACTTCTTAGAAGACGTCTAACAATGGCTGAAGGGTCGGATAGCAACTTAAATCCACGTCCAAGGACTAAGGCCGAGCAGGAGGAATGAAAGACCGGCCATTTTCCTGTATGAAACACCGGGATCGAACAGAATCCAATGACAAGCCAACGATCATAACCTCTTTTTATAATAATCTCCACCATCCATTCCTGCCCAAGGGCCCTTGTGGTCAAACTTCCCCCTAAATGTCAGGTATCGCTGGCACTGGATATTCGGATATGACGAGATATCAGCATCAGTGGGCAGCAAGAGTTCTGGGACTGGAGCTTGCTGTGTCACACGTCGGCTACCTGCACCCAGGTTACGTACATAAGAGTGGCTGTTAATAACACAAACTTATAATAGAAGCTAGTTCTATATCACCTATCTTTATATACGGCCATTCTGAGAAATACATGACACTAGGTAGGGCGCCCAATTAGAATCAACAATATAAACAACAGAGAAGTCTTCTGAGTAGTTATGGCGAGCAGAAGAAGATCAAGTGCGTATTGTGGCCATCTATTTCAAGCCATAGTATTGCGCCAACATCTTCGGATTACTTTGTTTACGTTCTAATGCGTGTCGGACAAAGGGGAAGCACGCGGGGTTTCTGGAGCATATCAAGCTTACGCGGTCGACGTGCGATTTTGGTAGCCGAAATTGTGACAATAGACTTCTTGCTCGTTACCCAAGTCCCTCAAAGTATTGGGAAGGTAGAAAATGTAGACCGCCAGCTTCAACCAACGCCTCCGCCATTGACAAACCTAGCCCTCGTCCTCAGCCCGTCACTGCAAAAGCTTTGCCCGCCATAGCGGATATAATTGGCCAAAATAGGGACTTGCCCTCTCGCAATACTTATTTACCAGCTACGAGAGATATACAAGAAAACCTATCAACATCCGCCCGGAGCATATTAAACAACCCCAGGCAAGTCTACATTAAGTTCGTTACATATCAACCGAAAACAACGCCGGGTCCAGAGTAAACGGATGCTGCTGGCACTCGCGCTCATACTCGGGAACCGTATTATCAGGCCCCCAGTTATTTGTGTCCTGCATTTTCATCGTGCGGCTTCCGCTCCTGCTCGCACTCGGAGCCCAATCACTACCCAGCTGGCGAGTCGACTCGCCGCCCGGCGGCGACGAGCCGACCCGGGCGTGCGAAACGTCCGAACTAAACGCCGAGGGCTCTGCCCCCGCTAGCTCCGCGGCGGTGGGAATACCAGTGAGATCGAGCCCCTTTGCGCGACCTATGCGGCGGATGAAGCTATCGCCGATTTGGAACGCGCGGCGCGAAGACAGGTCGTTCTTGGCTAGGGTGTGCAGCCAGCGGAGAGCCTTTTTGGATGCGGACAGGATGATCTCGGGCATCTGGCATTCCTCCGCGCCGATGTTGCGGCCGTTACCGCCCTGGCCGACCTGTCCTCCGTGGCTGATTTGGGATGGAACCGGCCAGATGGAGAGCTGGATGAGGAGGATGGTGAGAGCTTGCATGATGTAGTGGAGGATGCACCACCAAGGGGTCATATTGAGGACCCATCCTGTACTCGGCTGGTCGGGAAGGACGGAGATGAGGGCGAGGGAATAATGGACGCAGGTTTTTGCGGTGTCGTTTCTGAACCGCGAGCGCGGGAAACGTATGCTTTTGCCATTTTCCGCATCCGGGGACGTGAGGCATGGACGGCTCAGGATGATTTGGGAACTGTAGTAGGCGAGTGCAAGACTGACCTGGCCGCGGCCGTCGCGGGATACGGTTGGCATGTTGCAAGCGTCGGTGAACGCAAAGGGGGGCTGGAGGTTTGATAGCCAGGTCTGGAGTTTTCCTTGATAGTATGGGATTTTCTTCAGGCCGCTGTCCTCGGTAGCGGTTACGCTGTACGTGGCGGTGATGGCGGCGTGGGTGATGATGGAGAGGTCGACAAGATGGAAGAAGTAGAGGGAGTCGGCAGGGCTGATTGTTTGGAACCACTTCTTTCTTGCCTGGAGTTCTAAATCGCTGGCGTGCAAGGTCCACTGGAGTCGCTTTTCGCGCAATGCTATATTCCCAAGTAGGTTCTCCGAGTCAGGCAATTGAAACACGCGTTCGTCGAACGGTACGGGCGGATACAGGGAGATAGATCGGTAATCGATGCATGAAGAGCGTCCGGTCATGCCGGCGAGCAGATGCTCGAGGTAGAAGATGCACCACCAAATGCGGGTGCGTGTTTCTTTCGAAATGGGATCTATCTGGTCGCTTAATACGCGGAGATTGAGCCCAAGTGACGTGGCCGATCGCGCAGCACGCCCGTTGATCTGCCATGATCTGATATATTAGAGGGGTGAGTATGATATCTAGAAGCATGCATACCTGTTTACCTGGCCCGAGATCATATAGTAAATGGCGAGCAAGAGATCAATCTGGACCTGGTGTAGATCTGCATGCTTGATTGTCAGATCATGAGAGGCACTGAGGGATATCGCTCTTAAGAGGAAGACGCGATCGTTGACATCCTTGCCAGTAACAGGGTCAGCCCACTGATAAAATTTCGAGCTGATAGCAAATACAAGATTAAGAACAGCGAGCCACTTCTGCGTGGGCTCCGCAGAGCTAGTGAAAGCATGATTGAACTGGGAGGCAAATAATGGCCTATTAAGTAATGGAAAAGAATGCGCTATTGATTCAAAGAAGATAGTCATGAGCCGGGCTGCCCATGGCTTCGGGGGTAACAGCCGCGGCTCGACAGTAAGTGAGTCATCTATCGGAAGATGATCAACATGATAGCTCATTGAAGCGATTGGCCCTTCAATAGGTGGTGATTGCTGCTGCGATTCACTATTCAGCTTGCTGGCTTCTGCATCCAGCTTCTGCATCCACGCGACCTCAGACTCCTTGCCTATATATCCGGCAGCCCGACTTTCCAGATTCCGGTTCGGGTCTTCAGTCAGTGCGTCGACCTCGTCGAGAGATCCAATAGACGCTGAGGAATCGGAAGAGGCAGAAGCTCGCCTCGCATTCTCGCGTGAGACAGGCTGAATAGTCTTGTCGCCGTCAGCTACAGCTTGGAAAGGCACAAGGATAATAGAGCCCCGTACCGTGATTATGTCTTTGACGTCTGTTCTGATCTGCTCATCACTTGGCAAACTTCGCTCCTGGCTTTCAGACTGGCTGGAGTGACTTCTCCGTACGTCCGAAAGGAACTTGCCCAGCTGTGCTAGGTCGCCTGCATCAAACGCATCAACAATCTCGTCGAGGAGCTGACGCAGCAAGATAAGCTCCTGCTCAGCATGTCTCTGGGCATATTTCCTGCGTCGATCGCGGCCTGTATCAAAGATACACGCGCTGCCGATTTCAACGCATTTATTGCAAGGTTGGCCGCCGCCGCACTACTGCAAGTTCAGCCGGTGTCCATTGTTTCTCACCATTCCAATGCACGTACCTTTGACTTCCGTGCCTTACAGGCCGTACAGGCATTCGAACTCTTCGTGCGCTTCGGAAGAGGCAGGCTCTGTCTGGAGGGATCATCATGGTGGAAAGGGGCTAGGACGCGCAGGGACTTATTGGTGGTGGGTGGCGTCATGCTCCTGGATGGCGGATAGGGCGGTTGAAGTAGACGAGAGCAACAACGGCTCGAGAAGGCTTAAATATTGTTCGATCTCCGCCAGCAGTACACTGGGCCGACTCGTTTGACCCCGCACGTTTTAGCGTCGTACCGGTTGCCAGTGCACGCATACGTATTCTCTACCGTGTTTGGATAGCCGCACTGATTATCGGCGGGGTACCGGAACTTTGATGCCTGATTATTGTTAATAACCGCCCAAGCCTTCGTATGGCGGTTACATTATTTTACCTCTTTGCTCTTCGAGGTTGGCATTGGCTCGCCCAAAATACGGTCTGGACTCCGCACGCTGGGTAAATAGAGGATAGGCCGAGCTCACGTTGATAGGCTGGATGTTAGGAAACGGGACTTATGATGACAGCATCATTCCCATTCGCTTCTCGACCGTCTCTTCAGGCTGTTGATATCTCCCACGTCATGATTCCAGGTTCGGCCGCTCGTGGTGTGGGATAGAAACACGCAGTTACTGCTGGCTTCAACGCCTTCGTTGCAGGGCTGGTTCCCGCCGCACTGCCAGTGTTTCGGTGTGATGATAGGAGAAGGGCAGTAAGTCAAGAGCTTATCCACTCACTTTAGATCTTCCAACCTTAACATGCTGTGCATTTATTTGACTGTTTTGCTTGTCCGGGAAAGGCAGTGAGAGTTTTGAAGGGGGCATCAGTTCGGTATCAAAAGCGAGAATCTATGACGGCTGATGACTCGATATGGCGTCGAATGTGCACAATTTTGGGAAGCCTAGAACAGGCCCGCTCCGTCGTATTATTACAGAAGACCTTGAGAATCCCTTCCGTTCCTTAGGATGAACGATCTCAGGCTGCCCACTGCTAGTGAGTCAGCGATCGTCGGGTATGCTAGTCCTTAGAATAACTTTCCGGCCAATGCCTGTCGAGAGGCTACGTGGACAGCTTAGTCAGTAGTGTTGGCAAAGTTAACATCAGACAACTGAGAACTTACCGATGAATTTATCGTCATCGCTCTTCTTCATGCCTTCGTCGATCCTTGTGAGGTTTAGTGGAGTACTGAGCAGGCTTACCTAACAATGGCTGGGCGATATCCGAAGGCAAGATCGAAAGCAAGGGTAGGTTGACCTAACATCATCTTTCCTATCCTCCTTGTCGTCTGCATTTCTACTAGGACGGGAGAGTTGTGTGTACATTTGCCCCTGGCCCGCTCTGGGGAGAGGATGGTACAGTGAATAACATCCTTTTAGGTCACGAATCCAACCGAGATGTTGGTCGAAATCGTCACCGCGAGGGTCTAAGCTCTCGTGGAACCACATCGACTATAGGTCCTCAATCCCCGGGATATTATAAAATGCTCTTTGAACGGCTTGTACGCGTGTTGTCAAGTGATAATCCGGAGACTGTTAATCAAATACTTATGATTATTCGCTCTGGCGCTTCGGAGCAAGAGATTTTTGCACATTGTCAGCAGATGACAGCTCCTCAGTATCAACAAATACGGCTTCAGTGAATAATCGCACACCCCCATTCCTCCATAATTACGTGATTTTTTTCGTCAAGTTATCAAACGGGGAAGTCAGTTGGGCGGTTTGGTCAGTTAGTTGCGGAGAACCCCCTACTGTGAAAGTCGACAATTTCTTGGCGTCATTTCCCCGCATTTGCATCCTGCGCCTTTCGGAAGTATCACGGCTCCTCGGCCAATAAGGCGGCGCGTCGACCTGCGCTGACGGGGATAACCGGGAAATGACAGAATGCTTACCACTGCCTGCCTTCTTAACTCGTCAACGACTTGTAGCCATCGAAGTTACGCAATAGATATCATCACTTTTGCTCGTATGTGCGGCATCGGCAGATACCTTTCGTTGCCCCGTGGCCACGGAATAGAGTATCTAGCTATTTCTTGTTTCTATGTTAAATAACTACTAACAGGTAGAAGCAAACGCCCAAACGGACAAATTGTCATAGGTAGGTGCCCAGAATCCAGTCCCATATCGCCCATCCATTACAGGAAGACCGTCAGTCACCAGCATGAATCTCATCCGCCTCCCAATATTTCCGACTGCATGCGAACAGCAGCTCCACTTGCCCATCAAAGTATTTGCTCTTTGCTGATACCCATACATATGATATAATAGATTACGTGCACGCAGACCTTTGCTTCTTCGACCTTGCCATCGTGAGCCGCAGAGGCGCTACGTAGAAACACAAAATCTGTTCATCCAGACAGTTGGAGCATCGGGGCCTCTGAAGATCGCACTCCACTCCCTTGCTTTGACATGCGCGACATCGCATATTCTCGGGAACACATCCGGAAGATTTAATCTGCGCGCCGGGCGGCACAAGATGGGCGGGGTTTCCGCTGGTCTCGATCAGACCCTGTGGCGGGGATTGTGGATTATTATGGGTTTTTGGATCACCAACACTCCGGTCTGGCCATAGCCACTTCCAAACCCGCGAAAATACGCAGCGCTGATGGCCCGCGTCATCCCAAGCAAGGGTGCAGTTTCTGGAATTCACAATCGTGACGGCCGGTTCATTGGCGATGGCAGTTGTCATTTTTTGTGTGCTCATTATTGATACTCACTGAGCCATGATCTAGGGATTAGCGATTTTGCCAGGCTCAACCTTACCAAATACTCACCACTGATATTTCTAGCATGGGTCCGGAACTAAAGTGTCAAGTCATCTCATCGCAGCAATTAACAAAGTAGGATCAATGTAAACTGCGCGGAACTTGGGGAAGGAAAGTCGAAGGAATTTTATAACATGACTCAGCATACGGTAGGGCGAATGTCACGGTTACGTAGACGAGAACAGTTTAGAGAGGGGCAGCTAGGTGTATTCAAGATGAAAAGCAGGTCCGTAATTGTACGATGCTGGGACAGAACCATTGCCTACAGAGTCGCTCTGCCGCGAACCACATGTCCTTCCTTTCAGACGTTTTCCCGGTTCTGAGATCCCACACAGCACAAGAGACCGAATCGATTGCGGTATGCGTGAAGTATTAACGAATCCCGCCCGGACGACCAAGAAGCTAAGCGGCTGATGACGACACGGGTTATTCGAATGAACTGGCACACGCCGTCAATTCAGTCATAGGCGATTCCCGCCCAACCAGGGATCCGATTTGCGCGCGTCTGGTTCGGCAGAATAGTGTCCGCTCCAACCGCCATCTCCAAATAAGACGACGGGTAAAGAGGCAAAGTGTCCCAAGGGAATTTACTCGATGCCATTTGTGCATTGGGATTCCGCGCACGGGCCAGTGGAATTCTGGACTCCGAGACCAAACCCTCCTATATGAAACATGTATCATCGTTGGAGATCATTTGCTGCGCCCAGCCCTCAGATGACGCAAATCCAGCGTAGCACCATTAACGAACCCCAACTCCTCATATAAGTGTTCTTCAACCGCTAAGCTCCATGTGTCCCGATTGAAGACTTAATGAAGGGCCGTACGTGCTCAAATTTGTTGGCCGCGGGTCTTTGAGACTGGTCAAGATGTTGTCGCGACGTTTTAGAGCGACCCTGTTGCGCATGAACGGATTTCGTCCGCAGCTTGTCCGAGCGAAAAGGACATTAGCTGGCCAGGCGCACCTGAAAGAGAAATTGCCCAAAGCAGACGACCAGAAGACAAGCGGCCGGTTCCGGGAATTCTCATTGGCGGGCAAGGTTTTTGCAGTAACGGGCGGAGGGCGAGGATTGGGTCTGTCAATGGCGGAGGCGTTAGTTGAAGCTGGCGGTCAAGGTAGATATCTACATTTTCCTAATTTCTCGTTACTTTGAGGGACTAGACTAACAGGCAAAAGTCTATTGTCTGGACAGGCTCCCCGAACCAGATGACGAATTCCGTGCCGCTGAAGCACGCGCAAACCCCGATTTTGGAGGCTCCTTGCACTACTACCGCATGGACGTTACAGACGACGCAAACACAGAAGCCGTAATTGCTGATATCGCAAGCCAGAAAAACCGACTAGATGGGCTAATCGCGGCTGCAGGCGTCAACCACGTCGCAAGCGCAGTTAACCATACTCCCGAACAGGTAGAGAACGTCATCCATATTAACTACACAGGTGTGTTCAGGAGCGCTGTATCAGCAGCAAAAGCAATGATGGACAGGAACTGCCAAGGCTCTATTCTACTAGTGGCGAGTATGAGCGGCATTGTTGCGAACAAGGGAATGTCGTCCGCCATCTACAACTCGTCTAAGGCGGCAGTTATCCAGCTCTCAAGGAGCCTTGCTATGGAGTGGTCTGAAGTTGGGAAGGGCGGACAGAGCAGTATACGTGTTAATTGTCTCTGTCCCGGTCACATTGAGACACCAATGGCACTGATGGTCATGGAAAAGGATCCGAAGACAAAGAAGCTTTGGGAGTCGGAGAATATGATGAAGCGGCTGGCAAAGCCCGAGGAGTTCCGTGGTGTTACTTTGCTGCTAATGAGCGGTGCTAGCAGCTTTATGACCGGGAGCACTGTCGTTGTAGATGGAGGGCATACGGCCTGGTAAGCTGCTCTTCAGGGCGATTACAGGGTAGTGTATAGACCAGTTTGCGATAAATATGCCATATACATCCGCCCGTCAGATTACGCAGTGAAATTATACATCCCTTGCAAACATCGCCCTTTTGTGATATCCAACAAGCCATGAGATTGTGCAAAAGTAAACCCCGTTCACTTAGTAGATACTCCATTCAGCTGCCTGAATCGACAAACTAGGATACTGTCGTCATAACGACCTGTTAGTCAAGCAGCTCGAAAGTAGCCTAAAAAGAGACTGATTTCATGCCTGCGTGAAGCATCCAGAAAAGAGTCTATTTTTCATGACGTAGGACCACGCGTGCAGCTTTGGTTCCATCCCACTCAGTGGCTCAATTTAGCGGAAACACACGGTAGCACGACACTGACCAACAGGTGAATAGAAGGCAGTTAGTGCGCGAGATGCGGGCGACCATGACTAAGTATGCCAAATGCGTAACCAACTAACTGAGAGTGGAAAAGCCCCTGGCAGTCCAGTACTTTCCACTGGCCCATGCACTGACCCCGAGGCAGGAATGCCATAAAGTAAGTTCCGCTTTGGATAGTCTGCTTTTTACCTGACCCTTATTCGACGGTTGCGGCTAGAGCAGACGACGGAGTTATCTGCTGAACTAGGCGTATCTTAATTTGGTCTCATAGGCTGGGCAGCGAGGCCGTTGAATTGACGGTCTCTGTCAGCCCATCCGAATAACTCGCGTTGTCGTCAGCCGCAAGCAGTACCAGTACCCCTGCTGAGAGAGAAGATAGGGATCGGTTTTTGGAGGCAGAGAAGTAACTGTAGTAGGAGTGAAATGGAATCTCTCTTAGCCCTGCTCTTGCTTAGGTGCTGTATAGGCTCTTAACAGTATCTGGATGGTTAGATCCAGGGCGTGCGAGCTGTGCTGGTGGTTTGTGAAGGTTGCTTTCCGGCGGGAACTTCATGTGAATTTACGGATTAGCCTGAAATGCTCTGTCTGGGCAGGTAGAAAAAGCACAAAGAGATGAAGAAATATAGGTAGTACCTTTGTTTGCACGTTGGCTCTGGACATACATATGCCCGTCTATTCGTGTGGGTATCGCGATGGCGAGCCAGACTTGATGACTAATAGACTTTGTATTAACGTAATTCCCGGTCGGTTCGTGCATCCCGGTCGGTTCGTGCATACCCCCCCAAAATCCATGCTTGATCAACTTTAAAGCACTGTACAACAACCAAAAACGATTTAAATTATATAAACTAATCATATTAACGATTCGGACATCCCCTCCTAGTATGCCCCTTAATATTACATTCAGAATATGTTGGCGGGGCACGTTTAGGTATAGTTAAAGTTGGAAGAGCACTTCCACCAGCACTACCCCCCTCTACCTCCAATTGCTCATTTCTCAGCGAAATTAGATCCCTAGCTTCTTGAAATGAAAGACCTTCTGTAGGAGTCATTTGGCGCTTAGAACGACCTTTTTTCTGCCTGTCATTCTCAATAGCTGCGCGGAGAGTGCAGTTTTCATTTGCTAGTAAACTAGCATTGTAAATAGCTAGCTCACAGCCCTTTATAAACTCATCTAGCGCTCGCTTTGAGGGTGATGTAGGACTTCTAGACCCATTTTTAAGAAGCTTCTTAACTGAGGAAGCTTTTCGGTGTACTTGGCGGACTGTATGAGGCGTACAGAGCTGGGAGGAAGGGATTGAAGCACTCCCTCTGCTAGGAGGGGGGTTTCAACCACCATACTTAAGCTCAACTTATCCAGCACTGCATGAGGGTTGAAGGGGACTATTCCAGTTGCTCTGAATCCGCTTTTAGTATTCTCCATAGTAAAGACCTCTTTGTGAGCTGTTGGATAAGCCTTCAAGAAATCTAGCTTGTCAATATAGTTGTATCCCAGGCGCCCTTTCTGCTCGATAAGCTTGCCATAAGCCCTTTTCAAAGGGCTAAAACAACCAACATACAGAGGTTGCAGAAGGTTAGATGAATGAGCAGGCATACAGATTGCTATAATATTGTTTTCCTTGCATGTCGTATCAAATTCAGGCGTTAGGTGGCTTCCATGGCCATCCAGAATAAGGAGTCGATACCCCCCTCTTGTACGCCCATTTGTAGCTGGAATAAAGACTTTTTGAAGCCAGCGCAGGCCAATTATGTCTGTGGTCCATCCATTAGCGCCCATTTCGACTCTCCAATCTCCTGGGATAGCTGCTTCATCAAACCATCCCTCAATATGAACTTTTCCCTTGAAGATAATGGTGGAGGGTATTGACCACCCCTTTAAATTGATGCATTCGATAGTTGTAACCCATTCCCGATTCCCTGGCTGGATAAGCCATGGTTTGCCAGGCATTTCTGCTCTAGAAATCACCTTTGTTGTTGCAATAAGTCCCATAGCGAACCCAGTTTCATCAAAGTTATAGATATCTTCATCCACGATACCGTACTGATCTTTAACCTTCTGCAACTCGTCGAAAAAAGCACCAATAACCTTCGGATCTTCACACAGTGCTCTTTGGCGATTAATCTTTCTAGCAAATCTGCTTTTGATCTCCGGGCGACGCTTGGTGAACTCTGTTACCCAGTTCTTTCCTACTGGCTTTGGAGGGGCGACAGAATCAGCGCTTAGGATAATATTGGCCATCTCTCGTACTTGAAAGTGCCTTGGGGCAGCGCCACGTATATCAAGTGATACTATCCATGCTATTAATGCGTCTTCTTGTCTCTCAGATAGCCTACTCTTGTGGTTGCGGAGTTCTGGTTGAGATTGAAGTCCCTTTAATCGATCACGTAGGGTTTGAAAAGGTAGATTATAAATTAATGCAGCTTGACGAGGATTTGAAATTTTTTGATTTTTTAAATCATTTAAGGCGCATTGAAGTCTGCCCTCTTGCTCAATCAATTCTGGCTTCGTTTTACGCGCTTTTCGTGGCATGGTGGGTGGTTGAAGTTGGTGGGTGGTTGACGCGTTTGATTTTTTGGAGTTGCACGAACCGACCGGGATGCACGAACCGACCGGGAATTACGTTACCGTAGAGTATCTACTCCCTCTGTAGTGAATGCGTTCCAGGAGCCGCACCAATATTGAAGGAGTGAGAGAATAAAATATCAAACAATCATGAAATTGGTTTGGATTCATGCTCAGTGTATTTTGGTGCCATTGATCTTACTTCGGTCACAGCTCGTCTCACTACCAACCTGCAGAATATCAATAAAAGCGACGTTCAGGCCAAACACAATCCGAAATATCAATCTCGCCCGAAGTCCTTACAAGATTGAAAGTCTGACGAGCCCTCAGCTAGTGTTTTTGGCTAATTATATTTTCGTTTGCGACCTTTGTTCGAGGTTTCCCTTTCTCGTGACAGAAATGGCTGTTAAGGCAAGTTGAAATCACTCCCGAAGAGCCCCTAATTTCTTACCATACTGAACTCATGAGAAGCCTACCATCACTTCCCACTCTACCCCCGCCCCAAAAATAAATATAGACAACTAGGACATTGTAACCTTTTATACAACCTTTTATAAACTAGACACTGCAGCGCAGTCGGGTAACAGTTCTTTTGCTCGGCTTGGACGTATCAGAGTTCAGAGGCTGGGTGGTCGCAAACGTAAAGGCCTTCTAAAAGGACCGATGTAACTCGAGCTGCATTCGGATGAGCAGCCCTCTCTGTGGTGTAAGAAGGCATATCCACCACATCCTTCGCGCACGCTAAAACACCGATCTTTAATCATTTACCTTAAGATGTCTCATTCAGTGTCTCCTTCACTGGTTGACGGCAGCGATCCTCTCCATAGGTTGATCACTGGCCTTTCCTTAACAGACATGATCCGAACAGATCCGGTCGAAGTTGAACCGGGTCGGGACAGCCCGTTCAAAGCCTATCTTCAAGAAGAGTCAGGTGAACGGTCGGTCTGGTCTGTGGACGAGTTGGTTCGGGACGTAATCCCACAACATCTCGCACAACTCCGGCAGACTCGGCGATTTCTACTTAACAACACAGATGATCTCTACACGCGCGCCCGGGGGTTCCAGGAAAAATATGGGGTTTCAGAGGCGAGCTTCCTAAATTGGAGGGAATTACTCTCCGGATGGATGGATTTCCCGGCTGTCCTGCTGCCCAATCCCAGTGATTGGGACCATCTTCCCCCCGATGAGATGATAGAGATATCGCCGACCCTCTCTTGGATGCGGGACGCTCTTCAGCAGACACAGCTAACACTTGCTGATGTGATCATCTTGGGTATGTTCCCGATGGTGACAAATGATCTCCTGGAGTCGGTGGACCAGAAGGATCGGCAGGAGTTGGTTCGGGACTCTTTTACGCCGGCGCTTGAGTGTCTCAGATACGTTCGACCGCGATTGCTAATCTCGTGTCAATGCAGCGCCAAAACGGATTATGAGCAATAGGGTGTTTTTAATGATGAACTGGGCCATAATCTCTGCTCTTCCGTGCCGGGGGCGCAATTGCAGCGAGTGCAGACGGTGGATATCAGGCGTCATATGATGCAGGTGGTGCAAGGAATCCATCTGTACTACATGGTCAAACACCAACCTCAGTTACACCAGCTATTGGAGCGGCTGTTCATGAGAGTTTTCCAACAGTTCAGCGAGTGGAAATCGGAGCGGGAGGCGATTTAGCAGGAGCTGCGGGATCGGTCGGCCGTGGTGTAGCACCAGGTTCTGGTCCTGGTGCGCCAAATGCGGTCGTACCAGTAGATTTATCACCGGGCAGCGGGGTCTGGAATTGCTGGCTCAGTGGAAGTTGAGAGAGCGGAGGAGTTGCTATTACAGCTTGACGGATGGGAGCCGCATTTTAGGTACTAGTACCTCTTCTCTGCAGGACCGGCTCCGTTGGCCACCTGAGGTTCAAGGCCCGTCTTTTGGATGGATATTATTCGGCGAGGTCCCACCCAGGCCGTTCAGGGATGCATTTTAGGAATTCAATGAACTACAGTGTGGTTGAAGATTTTACCCTCCCTCCAGTTCATACTTGATACTGGAACCATTCACTTGCTCCTGCGATAGCGGATGTGGGTTCTTTTCAATGTAGAGATAACTCTGAACCTCCGCGGGGGCTTTCCGCCTGGAACTGCCTGCATGTCTCGATTTAGATTATAAAACGGCCTCCCGTTCACCTGAGGAGAGTGTACGTAGGGTGCTGATATCAGGACTCGTTGCAGATGTCAGAACTTGTCAGGATGAGGTGTCTGCTGCTGACAATAACATGCCCGCATGACGTCCCTGGGCAAGCCAAGACTCTAACTCGATTCTTGCGATCAGAAGGATGTAGGATATTAGATACATTAAATTGGTCATGGATAAAGATGCAGCACTGACGTAGATGCGGTTGCGACCAACCCAAACATATGGTCAGCGGAGGTTGCCCGATTTCCCGTGAGCATCAATTTGAAAATCACATTCATGGCCACACTGGATCAAATGTTGCGGAATTGATGTTACTTTAGGTATAGCGATCAGAAGAGGATCACCACCGTCCTTGATCCTGTTCGCGGCTGCCCTTAAATCTTAACCATTTTGCCGTTACTAGGCTTCCTCTTCTGTCCCCTCTGAACGCCTCGTAGGCCAGCCATTCCTTTGTTTCCTCGAGATTTACCCATAACCGATTCATAGTTGGAACATCGTGTAATCTATGCTGCGCCTCTAGCCATTATTACCGTACGAGAGCGTAACTGCTTCCAGTTCATGTCTGAGCATCACTTGCGCCTGTATGGGCCTTGCTTTTCGACAGAAGGCCGAATACTGGGTGAGCACTCTTCCAAAATCGGAGACATTCTATCTTTGATATTGGCGCGGCTTGCGCCGGTAGTAACCTTGCCGAAATCTAGGTGTTTCGGCTGACGTTTCGGTGTTTGAAATATTCTCTGATTTGCCACATCCAAGTCCTTCTCTAGATGCACCTTATAATGATCCAGTCGCTTTTTAACGTCGGTAGGCTCGTGGATCGTGTCTACGATGATTTCCTGCATATAGAGTTAAAAGAGCGTTCTGAGCTAGATTGCCATTTTTCTCCTAAAAGTGGAAAAGAGAGGAAAAAGTCATGAAACGCGGAGGCGCTGAAAAGGTTAACGCACTGGATAGCCAGACTCTGCAATTAGTTCTTGATTGACCTTTGGCTTGGGACGGTTGATCCGACAAGGCGTTTGAAATGGTGAACTTAGACCCATGGTGACTGGTGATGACGGGAACGTGCTCCTGGGGTGAAATAAGAGAATGGAGAAAGACTGTAGAGATCTAGCAATTGCGTGCTTTGGCGAGCTTTATTATTGTTATTGATCTTTTTTTTAAAGGAATGTTTATTTTTGTTGGTATGGCTGTTATGGAGAACGAAACCTAAAATTGCGCAGCAACTGCATGGAGGTATTTGCGTTTCTAAGAACACCACATGTCTGCAGGGTAAGCGCGGAAAACTTATAAATTGACTATAGAACTTGTTTTATCCCTATTATCAGAAGTTCATCCTTTTAAGCGGTATACTTATAACCAAGTGTATGTGTATTACTACATTGTACGTAACCCAAATAAGGGAGGCGTCAATCACTACTTTGACATAGCCGACAGAATACCTCGCACCTACATTCTGCGTCATTCCACGTCAGACATGCACCAAAGCCTAATTTTCTTTTGCTCCTATCTTCTGTTCCTCCTGTGGCTCGATTTTCCCGGAACGTACAGTAGCCAGACCGCCAAAACACCAAGCACATGCTCAAGACGGTAACGGTCCAAAGGTATGTGGGACCGTCAATGAATCAAATCCGGCTGAGACATATAATTGTCATTGTTTGCATTGCGCGCCATTGTAACTTCACAAGCAAAGCTATGAAGGGTAACCATGAAATCACAAATGACCGCCTGAAGCACGGTGAGTCATGACTCGTCAGCCCACAACGCCGTATAAGCTATTCATTAGCGCTGACTTGCGTGCCAACTACTCAGCCCTGTGACGATAATGAGGATTGCCCGGGCCGAGCATCAAGAACCGCGTCCCATTTTAATAGCGCGGATGGTTCGTGCAGCTTTGAATCATGCACGATGGGCATGGAAATATTAGCAAGCTGAATACCATTGCCGAAACGGACGAAGAGACTTACATTCAAGGTAATCCGGGGTAATAAATGTATGCGAGCCCTATAATGGTTGGCATAGCGAGGACTGGGCTTGCCATATCCGAACAGGCTCGCAGCGGAATTTTGCGCAGGTAACGGTGTTTTCTAACCAAGTGCTGGGGTCATCATCCATTGTGGTTACAATGTCAGCTGAAAGTGGAGCCGATTGATATCCGCAATCGCCGGACGCCCGAGAATTTATGCGACGCGGGCTAGTTATTCGGATGCACTGACCAACACTGTCAAGGGGTCTGTAACGGTCTCCCCGCCCAAACTATAGCCCACGGATAGCTGCCGCTCACACGTGACTGTAGGCGACTCTCATTGGCTGTTGGCGCAGAAGATCATTGGCTCGGTCTTTAGGGGGACCGAACGGGCGGTTACAAAGTGAGTGTGCATTATGAATGCCAAGTCGCTCGACCATGGCGCGAACTTGACATTTTCCAGAAGTCCCGGGATGATTGATTTAGTTGTGGTCAATGTTTTGTCACGCCATGTTTTCGATATAATTGCCCGTCTCCCGAAGCTTTATCCTTCATTCCTAACCCGTTTCATTGAGCTGACTCGAGTGCTGCTGGAGCCGCC